>JAGDQP010009838.1:33215-57661 GCA_022664845.1 Lepisma saccharinum | reverse complement strand
GTAAGTTGAGACTATGTGCATGGGGCCTGTTTTTGTGAGTAAGGCTATGCCTGTGGCTTCTATTCCTGTAAGTGCTGGTAGTTGGAGTCTTTGGAACGAGAGCAAGGATTTTATCACTATTGCAGTTCCTCCTTTGCGCATGTTTGGCCGGTCGTCTCGAAGAACTATGTAGTTTGGGATGGAGAATCGGAGTCTTGGTTTGAGGTGGGTTTCTGTCAGTAGTGCTATGTCAACCTGCTGTTCAACTAAAAAGTGGCGGAAGATTTGAAGTTGCTTGTAGATTCCCTCAGCGTTCCAGTGGATGAGACGGATGTTTTGGGTGGGGTATGGTGGTAGTGGTCTATTCTGTGCCATCATCAACGAGTGCAGCTAAGATTTCAAATGCCAGTGAGATCTGTTTCAGTGGGTCTGTTGTGGTCTTGATTTTTGCGGCGGAACGTTTCAGTTTTCTGAAGAAGGCAACGAGATTGAGTGATTGCAGTATCGGGGTTACGTTTTGGAATCCTTGCAGTACTTCGGGGTCGAAGGTTTGGGTTGCTTCTGGAGTAGGTTTGGCAGCATTGGCGTAATTTGGAACATTTGCGTGACTTGGAGTGGTACGTGGGGTTGGGAGGTTTGGAAAGTCTGAGTTTCGTGGTGGTTTGGGTTTTGCTGGATTGTGCGATTTGATCTGCTGGGCTGTTGGTAGCGAGTAGTTGTCTTGGCTTAGCTGGTTGGGTTGATTTTGTGCCCTGCGTGCTTTTGCGGCTTTAAAGACTTGGCATCCTCTGTAGCTTGCCGCATGCGGCCCACCACAGTTTACACACTTTGCTGGTTCATCTGCTTTCTTCTTGCTGGGACACAGCTTGGAGTCGTGACCTGCACCACACTTTACACATCGCGACTTGTTCCAGCAGTTATGTTGGGTGTGTCCCAAACGCTGGCACTGGTAGCACTGCGCAATCTGTCCGCCACGATGGAGTTCAACCGTGATTCTGAAGTTCAAGAGAGATGTTTGTTCGAATATTTCTCTGCAGCATTTTCTTTACTGAAAATATCAGATTACAAATTATATAAAAGATGCATTGTCTTTCCACAATTGGTTGCTTTGCTTTTTCTTGCGTAACATTTTTCCAAAATTAATTTCATAGTGTTATCATTTCTATAGTTTAATTAAACAAATATTTGGATTGATTGATCGTGAATGAGTGGCAGTGTTTGCGTAGCATTCGACATATCATAAGTTTAATTGCAACACTCAACAAAACTTACTGCTTTTAAATGCAATTACGTTCTGCAAATGCAAAAATAACAATCAACATACACTGGCCTTCAGCTTCCCCAATCCATTTCCCTCATCGTGTCACCCTTTAATGTCTATAAAGGTAAAAAATAAAATCGTACTTCCTATTATTTCGTGATTCTGTATTAATACTACAACTTCCTTCAAATTAAAACTAGTTCGGTTTATTCTGAAACAGCATATGTATATGCTACATTTAGTAAAAGTAATAATAATAGTTTGTTTTGCTGCGACAGTTGTACAAGATATTGGACAAACACATATTTCGATTTAATGTTTCCACCCACAAATACAGAAGATTTTAAAATTATATCCAAACATAATAACAACAATAAAAGGTCTCTCTTTATTAAACGAGAAATTACCATACGATATCAACATCATCAGATTTCAGATGCTACAGCATATGTCAAGAATTTTGTTTGCATTTGTGATACGAATTTTACTGTTCAATGTGTACCCTATGTTTTCTGTTTCCATTAGCATTTTAGATTGCAATGGTGATTTACTTAAATTTCCAATGCAAGTCTGGATGTTTACAAAGTGTGAAGATGTCTGTGATATTAATATATATTTGTGTATCAATTTTGCACTTTTAAATGATGTTGCTTTTAGAGTCCACATTACCCATACGTATACTAGACTAATTTTGAAACACAATAAACTATTCCCTAAGAAAATAAAAGTTTGTTCTTTGGTTTTCAACTAAAATGCAGACCATTCAATTAAATAATCAAAAACCCACTTTCATTAAGCTTTTACACATATAAAAACTACTATATGCTTTTTGTCTGTCATTCAGTTATTTTATTATGTATTAAATCGAGTAGTCCAAACACTAAAAATAGTTACAATAATTTTCTAATAATTGTACGCAAAGGTTTTATTTCTATAACATTAAACCTATCAAATGCAAATTTTGAGTAAATCAAACAAAATTTAATATGTCAACCTGAGCTTAAAGGATACAAATAATATTCAAAACTAAAACACACTATTATAAATACTGCATACCTTATAATTCTGAAAGCACAAAAATAAAACACGTAAATATTTCACCTTACTATTTATTTTTTTAAAAAACATCACCATAATATACATTACTTAGATTTTGTCCACTAAAAAAAGGTATTTTCCAATTCACTTAAATGTCTTTTCACGTTCAAGTAGTGTTTTTTTCTTCAAAAGCTACAGTTTTCTGTTAAGTCTAATTTTCTTTTTAGTCTCACAATTTGTGTTAAGTTTGATTTTGTTTCTACAGTACTAATCAATACACTGTCAATGCATAAAATTACACAGTTCACATAAAATATTATTATACAGTTTCATTCACTAGGTTTTAATTTCGCTTGCAGAATTTCACGCACAATGTCCAGATGGATGTTTACCTGTTCCACCAAACACCGATGAAAGGGAACAAAGTTAATTCTGGTATAATAATGAAACTTATTAAACAGTTCATAAAGCGCGTGAACATAATCTGGATTCGTTAGTATGTGCAAAACACATTCATTGTTCTCAAATTGTCCACAAGTACACACACCTTTTTCTTCTTCAAACACGTAGTAACACCAGATACATCTAAGATTGTTTTCAATGTCAAAGTCATTTAGCATTTCTTCCAAACATTCAAAATCTATAAAGTCGGGTCTACACCAACATGGTTCTTCTTTCGTAATCACTTTAGCGTAACGTGATCCCTCTATGGTTTCTCGTGTTTTTACTGTAAGTATTTCTTATAAGTTAACTGTCACTAACGTCTTCATACAATGCTCACACCTCAATTATACCTCACTCTTTAGAGCAACAAATTTTCGCATAAAGGTTCCATAGAATATCCAATCATTGTCAGGGTTTAATCCTTCAGGGAAAAAATAGAACTATTGGTGTTTAGGTCATCATAACGCAACTTGGGTTCACCCAATGGGAAAATTTCTAACCCATCGTATTTCATATTTATGTAAACCATATGTAACACAAATACTGTTCATGGTATCAACGTGTTCTTCTTTCAAAACCGAATATCTAATACCTACATGGTACGTAAGTTCCATCTATATTTCTATGTACATACGTATAGTCTTTTGCCCTACTGTGCATGCTTGTTATTATTCAAACCACTAAAGCATGTTTTATCCACCATATTGTCTTAAATCTATATTCTATTTTTTTCTTCACACTAAAATCATTCCTTACGTTCAGCAAAAATATCTTTAAGTAACACTTTCTCAACTTCAGTCGGTTTACGTTTCAGTACATTTCTTAGTCCCACTTCAAATATACCAATCGTATAGTCTTTGCAATTTTTGTTTCACTTCATACGCATTATATAAAGCCTTAAAATTAATAGGCTCAAATACACTACACCACAATCGATCATTAAGCAAATGTTCACGTTCTATTTCATTCCAGCCAAATCCCATGGAAGGATGCGCAAATTGATTACCTTCTTGTTGTACACATCCAGCACAAATTAGCGGAAAACGAACATAATTTGCAATTTCCATGCCTTCAAATATACAACTTTCCTCAATTATGTTTGGTTCATATGCACATATTGCTTTTCTTTCACTTTTCTCTTTCCTATCACGTCCACTACCCAATTCGTCACATTCACTTTGTTGTTCTGCTAATTTGCTAACAATATTTATGTCTTCCTGCATATCATCATGACTTTGTATTTTACACACGACATCTCCACTTTTAACTATCGTATTAATTTGCACCAATTCACTTTCCACATTCTTCTGATTTGGTAACATGTCTATTTCCATACACGTTGTTGACGAACAAGAGACCTCCGTTCCAGGTTTTGTGCTTGTATTTACACATAGGGGGTACATACTGGTAACCGTTGGCTTTAATAGGGATGGACTGTCTGGTTTTTCTTCTATATCCATTTCACCAAATTAATTTTTCACCTAATTTGATTTTGGGGACATACACATTCTTAAAAAACAGGGAGCCTCCATTCCAAGTTTTGTGTCTGTATTTACACATTGGGAGTACACATTGGTAACACTTGGTTTTAATTGGGATGGATTGGCTGGCCTTTCTTCAAAATTCTTTTCAAGAAATCCACTTTTAGTTAGGGAATGTACACTGTTCTCTAAGGGTACCACATTTAAAGCGTTTTTAATAGTCACATTACTTTTCATAAGCAAGGAAGGACTCTGCGATCGGTTTTCAATACTTGATAAAGTTTCAGCAAAAAGTGTCACTTCGTTCACTATATTTAAAAAGCTGTCACTGAACCAGCTATCTTCATCTCCCGGAAAATCCATTATAAATTAAAGTTTCCTATCGTCAGCAAGACACAGCACTCTTCAAAGTAATTAATTTCTTCAATTAAATACACGCAATACTGCACAACATAATCCCGATCTTTTCAATCTTAAACTGCTTATGTCTTTTCTTCCAAACTATAGACCAACATCACCAATAAAACTTCTATTCACACTAACTTTAAAACAACTCAAACAATCATAGGGTTTATACAATATTTTTGTGCCCAAACACAGTCATTTTAAAACGCTTCTCCGCATCTCACATCTCTAAACCTTTCATTTTTTCTTCTACGTCAGTACTTCTCCCCCATTTTCCTCCTTAAAGACACCAAGTAGAACAACCATGAATCCAATCCATTATCCACAAAATTGCATGCAATTTCTCCAAGTACTCATCATTTCTAATTATTTTTATATGTACACAAAAACTTTGACAGTGTAATGCTACTCTAAAAATATTTAATGCATTTCCTTACAAGTACTATAATAAAGTTTCCCGCACAATTTATCCTTTAGATTCCTTACAAATATCAATGCAGTTGTGCTGTGTCCATAGGAGTAAGATTATAGCATGCTATACATGTTAATGGCAATACCGATTTCTAATGGTCTATACTGCTTATTATACAATCAGGACTAACTTTGTTAGTACAACATTCACAGACCATCATTATGTACAGTTTCATCAGCACTTAGGTTCGAGTCTTTTGTTGACCATCTTTATAGAATTTGTTTACTAATCACAATATGTTGTCTCATCAGTTGTCAAATAAAATATAAGCAAAACAAATGCTTTAAACCACATTTGCACAACTCAAATACCATCGATGTTACATGAACAACGTATTTCTTTAAGTCATTCGCGTTGACAGCAATATCCATCCTTAGTTGGGTTCAATAAATATTTTATCCAGCACAAACAACGAGTTTTCAAAACTTTTGTTATATTTTCTTAATCTACTCATCAACATATATCTTTATACCAACTTTCAGGTTTCTATCTTAAACGGTATGGAAAATGGTTCTTCCATCCGCCATATTTGTTTAAAGATCACGACTTTTCCAAAAAATATTACATTTTCGTAATCTACTTGTCAAACTATATCATTGTACCAAATTTCAGGTCTCTCTCTTAATCCTTATGAAAAATGGTTCTTTCGTTCGCCATATTTGTTTAAAGATGGCGACTTTTCCAAAAAATTCTTACATTCTCCTAATTCTTTTGTCCTATTGTATGTTTCTACCAAGTTTCGTGTTTTTAGTGCTATCCGATTAGACTGTGTATTCTTTCAAAAAATAATTTCGGCGGCCATATTTGTTTAAAGATTGCGACTTTTGTACAATTTTCTCCTATGTTTGCAATTCTTTTGCAGTAGTCAACGTTTCTACCAAGTTTCAAGTTTCTAGGCCTAACCGTTTACGCTCTGTATTTTTTCAAAAAATCTTTTCGAAGGCCATATTTGTTTAAAGATGGCGACTTTTGTACAATTTTCTCGTATGTCTGTAATTCTTTTCCAGTAGTCAACGTTTCTACCAAGTTTCAAGTTTCTAGGTCTAGTCGTTTAGGCTCTGTATTCTATCAAAAAAATCATCTCGGTGGCCATATTTGTTTAAAGATGGCAACTTATAAAAGCTTTTCTCGTATGTCTAATTCTTTTGCAGTAGACAACGTTTCTACCAAGTTTCAAGTTTCTAGGCCTAGTGGCTTAGGCTCTGTATTCGATCAAAACGTCATTTCCACGGCCATATTTGTTGAAATATGGCGACTTATAAAAACTTTTCTTATATTTCTTCAATCTAATAATGGCAATACGTCTTCATATAAAATTTCAGTTCTGTAGCTCAAACGATGTGCAAAATAGATTTTGTCGGCCATATTAGTTATAAAATGGCGATTTTTAAAAAATCAAAGGCAAAATCAGAATAAGTGCATTTCCTAGCTTCAAAACCAATATATACAACATTCACGTTTCGTCATGAGGCTTACGTCCTGCATCCAAACCTTCTCAAATTTACCCACGCTTTCGTTAAGTTTTCAGTTCGAGTTTAGTCAAATTGTATTTTATTCAGTAAAATCACATGTTCTTTTATCTCATTTTCTGTATATCTCAACGATGTTCAATGATTTTGCTCATGTGTGCTATCTTTCTGTAATTTACCAACGCTTTCGGGAGCTTTTAGTACTATTTCCGTCAAAATTACATTTTATTGAGTACAATATGTTCTTGTTTATGTGTTAGTTCTTGTATATGTCAATACCAACTTATATTCAACATTTGTACAATTTACCAGCGCTTTCGGGAGCTTTTCTATGCAAATTTAGTCAAATTACATTTTATTCAGTACAATAGGTTCTTGTTTCTGTGTCAGTTCTTGTATATGTCAATACCAACTTATATTCAACATTTGTGCAATTTACCAGCGCTTTCCTAGCTTCAAAATCCAGTATATTACACATTTGTTTCAATAAAATACAACAGACGGCTTAGTAAACGTCCAAATGTATGTCAGCAGTAACTCAATGAAAGCCTTGCTTCAATTCAAAGGTCCAACTAAAATAAGCGCGTTTCCTAGCTTCAAAAACCAGTATATTACACATTAGTTTCAATAAGATACAACAAACGGCTTAGTAAACGTCCAAATGTGTGTTAGTTCAATATATTATTGTCATAAGCAACATTCTGCCATCAGCATTATTCCTAAAACAAACAACTAAAGTCTTCACATATGTATTTATCAGTCAGCATTAGTCAAATGTTTCAATACCAGTCCAAGTATAATCTTCTGTAACCATCACCACTATACCGCAACAACCTTAAGGTTAAACTTTAACCATTGGATCTCCCACAAGGCAAAATGAATCTGCTACAATACAATAAAATATAACACTTGGAGTAAGTTAAACCTTAAGGAATAGATCTACCGCAAGGCAACAAAATCTAACACTTCGAGCAAGTTAAACTTTAACCATTGGATCTACCGCAATGCCATTCTTTTCTTTCAATACAAGTCAGCAAAACAGTTAAATTCATGTCAGTTAGTTAATTGTTAATCAAACTAATGTAATTACTAAATATATTTACTTGTATGTCATATTCAAAGGTACTTAGTTTCTTACATTCATGTCTCATTGTCATCATTAATAATTTCATTTCTTATTTCGTTTTCAAAATATTCAGCTCTACCTTTTCTGCTTTTTATTCTTCTTCAACTAAATTGGCGTTGGACCCTAGGCAATGACTTCATTATCTCCACTTGTGGATTGGATCACAAATGAAAAATTTTTCTTCAGCCCTTTTTTTTTCTCCCTCTTTTCAAAACTCATTAATTTTTTTCTATATATTTTTTTTCGTGCAAAACGGAACAAGCCTTTAGGGGGAGTACGCCTCTCTGTTCCTAGGCAGGGAAAGGGGTGAGGATTTTAATTACGTAGTACGCTTTTGTGTAGCAAAAACAATTAGCGAGCTGTCAAATCCGGGAGTAAATTTGTGAAAAACAAAAATGATTAATGATCATGGTGTACAAATGTATGTTGTCACTACTAACGGCAGGATCTAGAAAAAAATGCTGGATTTTTCTTAGATACTCTAATGATACACAAAGTTTGGTTACGATTTGAATTTTTAACATCGGGATGTTTTGGTGTCAGTTAATTAAAGGGAAAATTTTGTTGATTGATAACAAGGTGAAGCGTATAACAACTAAAGGGCTATCAACGAGACTTCTCCGACTACGTAACAGGGAGACTGTAGGTTTCCTGCCTACCAATTTTCAGACCTTAGTTCAATATCGGATGGTAAGAAAACAGTCTTTTTCAGTCTACAAATTCCTTCATATGTAATTATAAATTAACTGAGACCCACATCTAATATTTTTAGGACAGTAGTCTAAAGCCTCATCTACTGTCACACTACCGGGAGTTTCGCTTCTGGTCTATCAAATGTTAAACCTATACATTTTACAGGACAGTCACATTAACTATACTTCCTCTTAATTACTCGAAAACTACGTATCGTAGGAAAATTTTGGGAAGAGAGTGTATGCCTCAGAATTTATCACAAAATAACATGACTAGTCTCCATGGGAGCAAATTTTTATTCATTTTGTATAACATGCGTGAGCGTCCACTTTGAATGATCTCTGTCGTCGTAAATGTTTCGCTTAAACCTTTCTAACTACACCTCAACCACCCTCGTAGCTCTAATAGTTGTTGAGTTATAAGTTATCGACGAACCTATCGAGATGATCTATGCAGCATAGAACTCATCGTGCCGAGACTTTTCGAACCACATCTCAACCACCTTCGTAGCCCTAGTAGTTCCTGAGTTGAAAGTTGTCAAGAGACTGACTGACGGACGCCTTAAATTCATTTATATAAGGATGCTACTGAAGCCTAAAAAGAATAAACATGAATAATGACGACATTCATAAAGTAAAGAGATGGATATACAAGGATTAGCCATCTTCGAACTTCGCATATCAGTCAAGTTGTCTACAGTATTGGTTAACTCATGTAATCGGGAGAATTAGCATGTGTGTATAAAACAATTGAGCCCCTCCATTTTCTTCTTTCATGCGATTAGAACCGTATGCCAATCTACAATGTGGCCAGAAAGTCCCTTTACACCTGAACTAAATGCGTGTAATAGTGTAAGATATTTAAGATTTGAACCTCTCATCGCGATCATTGATATAGCAACAGTGCTTCTCACGTGAATCACAACGTGTTGCAGCGTAAATACCACGTGACTGCCCAGGGAGGAAAACCAGCTGTGCGTTGTGACGATGTGCTCATTGTCTCGCCTTTCTGTGTTTGGCGAAGAGCAATGACAGATACCAGCGACTTCACTTTGGAGGAGCCCATAGACAAGTGTGTGGCCCCATAAACGGAAGCACAACAACGAAAATATGACACAGGTGATGGATAGGTATCGTGAACGGTTCGGTAAGGAGCCACCAAGTCGTCAGCCTTTGATCACGTGGGAGAAGAAAGCTTTTCGCCTGGGAAGTGTTTTGGATGCCACCCTGCAAGTCGACCAGAAACTGTGCTGCAGCACTTTGAATCAAAAGGGCACAATGCAACTCCACATGAAAATGGACTTGGGCCTGCAAGCATTCCGGTCTATGGCCATCAATGAACTAACGGACGATGACTTAAACCGCCGGCAGGAAGCATGCAGGATCTTGTTTGAGTCCTTCCCCTCCGTTCCTGCTCGGAAGTGCATTCTTTTCTCTTATGAATGTGCAATTTATCGGATAGAAACATCTTCATATGGGAAAGGAAAACCCACATTTTTACCAAGAAATTGAGAACAATCCGCACGTCATGCTTTGAGCGGGGATGACTGAGGAACACATCTTTGGTCCGTACTTCTTTAAGGGTTCCGTGACCCAGGTTACTTATCTGGAGATGTTGAATGACTGGCTTCTTCCACAGCTGCAGAATTTGGGTATCAACGACACTGTTGTTTACCAACACGATGGAGCTCCCGCCCACTTCGCACTTGCTGTTCGTGAATACCTGAATGAACTGCTTCCTGGCCGGTGGATAGGACGTGGGTCCACAAATTCACCAGTCCCTTATCCTTGGCCGCCTCGAAGTCCGGACCTTACGACCCAGACAATGCCGTATCATCAAATCATACGTCAGGAAGAAGCTTACGTGGGCACTGATCTTCCAGCATGTGACACCGCAGCTGCTAAAGCGGATGAGTAGGAAGGCATGGAGGCGTATCAAGGTGTGCAGGGATAATGGTGGTACTCAGACGAACACTTTGGACAAATAACTGTAAATGTTATTCAAGTTACAATGATATAATTGCACGTGTAAGGGGACTTCCTGGCCATTATATATATAATTGAATGCTAGTATGTGTGCCTGAGCATTACGCCAAAACAGCCTCACCGATTGCATTGATTTTTCGACAATGATTAGACAATGGACTGAACTAGGATGTTATCATATTCTTTTATTCTAAAATTATTATCTTCAGAGATAAGCGACCATCTATTTTTCCATTGAATTTTAATGGCTATGGTAACAACAATGGAATCACAAATAAATAAATAGTTTATAATTTTAAAATTTAAATTTGGATTGATGTAAATAAAATATTTATATTCACTGTTTTTAAGCATTGTAGTATTATTAGGCAGTAGTATTAGTAGAAGTATTTATGTTATCATTATTATTAGTAGTAGTAGTAATAGTGGTAGTAGTAGTCTGCCTGAGCCTTAGATGTCGAAAGGCCATAAATAAAAGTCAATTCAATTCAATACTAGTAGTAGTAAGAGCTGTAGTAGATCTGCACCACGGGGGCGCAGTCCCCGGAAAGTCTAATTACGATAAAGGAGGCGCAGCCCCCCAAAACTCCCAAAGTTAGGGGCGTAGTCCGCCACGGGGAAGTGAGTATTGGTAGTGTGCGAATTAAACTTTGCAGCCAGGGGGTATAAAACATAATGCATGGATTTCTACAGGCAACACACACACACACACACATATATATATATATATATATATATATATTATATATATAATTCACATCCATATTCAATCCAATACCGCATGAGGCCTCTCCCGAAGGGAGGAATTGGTCTACTGCTCGCACGCTGATCAGACGTGCCGGGAGAGCCGAAGCGCTCAACTTTGATCTTCTCTTTTTTTGTCTTGCCATTGTCTTTTTTTCACAGCAGCTCCCCAAATGCATCAAGATCCTGGGTGGGATCAGATCCTCCAGCATTGGAAAAGTCTCTTGGGGCAGCCGGAAATCGAACCCGGGACTCCACGATCAGCAGTCAGCGACAGTAACCACTAGACCAGTGGAGAGAGAGAGTCATATTTTTCAATAGGTTACTAAATCATACCAATCATATTAAATCTTTCATATTAAGCTACTTCATAAACATCACAAAGGAAATGACTTTTAAATAGGCTTCTTAGCTGATAGTAAAAGTTCATATACCCTTGTAACTTGCATGGAAATAGTTTTAACTTCTACCAAATAAAAATGTTCTGATTTTCTATGTCATCTTGATCGAAATATCTTCTTTAGGGGGGAAGGGGAATTTATCCCTGGTAGGGATGAAAATTAAATTTGCCATGGTGGGATACTTATTTGCCAGGGGGAAATTCCGGGCATCCGCCCCCGTTAATTCGCACACTGAGTATTGGTGACAGTCCCGATCATATTTTATTCACCCCGCACCAACGGGCGGGCAAATCAGCTAGTAACTGACAAAGTATAATTTGGTATTTTAATGAAATCTCACGTGCACAAGATTCATTTATGCCTTGTAATTTACTAAATTAAGGAAACATAAAACGAAAAATACACGTAATAGTATAAAGCAAGCTTATTCAAAACTAAAACATGAGAACAAAAAAAAACACACACACACAAATAAAAATCGATTTAACAAATAAAAATTTCAATGCGTTTACAGGGGTTCGTACCTAATCGTAATATCAATCTAGATACAGGAATTGACTGTTAAAGGGTCTAACAGCTTCGAGCCTTTCGTGTGGGCGTCAACGCGAAACATTACGTCACATATTATCAGCTTATGTTGTTAGCGAGGCAGCGAGTCAATCAACTGTGGCAAATGTTTTCTTGCACAAGTCCAGCCAAGTCTTATCGTTTGAGAATTTTTGTGTGATTCAAGACGGTATGAGTCATGTTGCAAATTTTAAATACGGTACTCCACAAACTACTAAAGATACTGTATAATTTGAAGAAATGAAGAGAAATTATGAATGAACGTAATTTGTAAAATTTTGTGATGTTCGTTGGTGAATGGTTTGCTTAAAACCAACAAAATAATATTAAATATCCATCAACACACAAGTATTTTACACAGTTGTGAAGAAAAAATATGTATGACGTTTTTATCGAGGATCTGAGTATGATGCTGAACTGAGTTTGATTCAAAATTAAATTTTCTTTATCTTTTTTCTATACAAAGAAGTCCATCCTTTAAAATACACTTGAAGTGAAATAAAAGGATTGTTTAAAGCAATGTAGGAGAATTAATGTGGTAATAGCGGCGATCCGTTTCAGGCTTAAGCACCAAGTGCTGTGAATAATTACTCAACCATTCTGTCCATCTCTCGACAACTTCCAACTCAAAAACTACTAAGACAACATAAAGCATGATGTCATACTGCCTCCTGCCAAACAATTGTTGGGAGTTATTTGCGAAAAAAGTTAAGTGAACAGATTAACAACTTCTTTGCAGCAATAAAGGGACATCTGCTGTCTTGTTAATAATTTGCCGGGACACATGACAAAAGAGGATAGTCCCGTTAAAACAGGAAGTCCAGTCATCCTACTATCAAGGCCCTAATTCAATAAATTCATGAAGAGAATACATTTAACCGCATATTTTTCTTGCTTCATTGAAATTAGCAGACAACAGGTTCGCTTTTCTGACGATTTTTCCCTCACTCGTAACGTAATAAAAATCGTTCTATCAACAGGTAGTTAATACTAAGGATAATATAATTTAAGTAAATTAATCACGCCGTTTTGCATTCCGGGAAAAAGTATTCAGGGTGGAGAGGCGACTCGAACTGACAACCCTTTGCTTTGCGGGCGGCAAGCTTAACCACTACGCCACAGAGGGCGCTGCTCTATCATACTTTCATTAGCATTTATTAGCACAGCATTGAATGAAAGTCTTCACTTCGAAATTTCAAACCAATATTGTGTCTTTCTTCTCGCCTTCTCGTGGATATAATAGTTTATGCTACATGATTATGCAATGCAAATGTTTTATCTGTAACTTTTGTTTCTGTAGTGTTTTATTTGAAAGAACATTGTCTGTAATCTCAGTTGCTGGTAATACTAAAGATATAAATTGTCTGTAATCTCAGTTGCTGGTAATACTAAAGATATACACTGTTTCGTAGAGCCAAGAGAAATATCCCTTCTTTCCTCTGAATTTCCCCGTCAATTTCCCTATGTTGCCAAATCTCTCACTTTGGACTTAATTTTTTTCAATCATTTCTTCATGTTTCTGTTTTCTCGTTATAATTTCATTATTTATTAATATTTTAGGGACAAAATTTCAGGAAATATTCGTCTTTACATACTTCACGTGTTTAACAATTAATCGAACGCCAGAGTTCAAAGAGAAAAATATTATTTGTCAAAAACTGTCTAATAAAGACATGCGAAAAAAAATTTCAGTATGAGTGTACAAGGTTTTACAAGAAACTTAAACTGTAGTAACAACGATAAGGTAGATTGGGATCCACGCCAATATGAGCAAGTAGTATCAGAACCTACAGATACACTACAAAATCACAACATAAATCTTAAAGTAGGTTACTTAAATGTACAAGGGATGAAAAACAAACACACAGTCTTAAATACTTTTGGTAATGAGAATAATTTTGATGTATTATGTTTACGTGAACATTGGTGTAAAGAGGAAGAAATTACGTTCAATAAACTAGATGACTATGTTCTTGTTCATGCATTTTGTAGGAACGGTGGAGTAGCAATTTTTGTTAGAAATGAGTTATCACTGCAGTGTAATAAGCTAGATTTTGAACATCTATGTACTGAGCTTGATTTTGAAACCACATGTATTGTTATTAATAACCTCAAGGTAATTACTGTATCTCTATACAGAACCCCAAACGGTAGTGCTATAGTTTTCCTTGATAGATTAGAGAAATTGTTAATTCTTTTAAATAGACCGAGTTTTAGAAATTATAAGATAGTAATAGGCGGTGACCTAAACTCTGAATCTGATATGACATTAAAAAAGAAAACCGTAAATGAATTGAAAAATATATTATGACAATTTAACTACAGTATTACAAATACGAAGCCAACAAGAGGTCTAGCTTGCCTTGATAACATATTTATAAATTTTAGTCTACGTCATACTTCCTGTGACGTATCTATTTTTCCATTTTCGGATCATGATTGTGTATGGATTAAATTGAAAAACTTACTATTAAATAACGTGGGTGACTCAGTGGCTTCAGAATATAAAATTGCTGTATCGAGACCAATCACTGAAGAAAAGATATTTCATTTTAAAAACTCCCTCAGCAATGTGAATTGGCATGAAGTACTACTTAATTGTGAGGATTCCGATACACTCTTCGAACGATTTTTGAATGTGTTTATTTACAATTTTAAAACCTCTTTTCCACAAAGAACTTGTAAAATCAATAATAACCCGTTTAAGAAATGGTACAAAGAAAATAAGTCCAACTGGTATACTCCCGAACTATGCTCAATAGTGTAAAGTTATGCTGTATTTAAACTTATACCGTAGAGATAAAAGTGAAGCGGCTAGATCAGCTTATATGCATGCTAGGAAAACTATAAGGTAGCTATCAACGAGGCAAAAAAGAAATATAACTCAGCTGAAATTGACTTATCTGATAATAAATGTAAGAAAGCCTGGAATATAATTAATTCTGTAGCTAAGAGTAATCTAAAGGACTTTTAATAACTTCTTCGTAAACTCCGTAGAAGAACTACATAATAATATTGTGAAACCCAACTTCACAGCTGACAGTCAAATAGAGAAGAGTATAAACCGTATGGAAGGTAATTTTGAATTTTGAAATATATCTTCTCTAGAAGTCTTGAACGTACTAAAATTTAAGCCGGCAAAAAGTGTTGATGTAAATGGTTTATCGATCATTGTAATTAAGAATGTGATTGATTGTATTGTTTTGCCGCTTACCTTTTGCATTAATAAATGTTTAACAGAGGGAGTCTTCCCTGATTCTTGAAAGTAGCACGAGTTGTACCTGTATATAAAAAGGGTCCTGAAAATTGTCCATCAAGCTATCGTCCCATCTCTCTGGTCCCAGTTTTGGCAAAAAATTTTGAAACAGTGATGCATTTGCAGGTTTATGATTATCTAGTTCAGCAAAATGTATTTGGTGCTTCACAGTTTGGCTTTATTAAAGGTAGACTGTTTGTGCCATAGATTTATTAATCAAGAAAACTCTCAAAGCTTTTGAAAATAAAGAATTTGTTCAGGCCACATTTTGCGATTTAAGTAAAGCCTTCGATTGTGTTGAGCACACAATTCTTCTACATAAGTTGGCGTACTACGGGATCCGCGGGATTAGCTATAGGCTATTTGAGTCCTACTTAGATAACCGTAAGCAAAGTGTTTCTGTAAATAAAACTAAATCTGGCACTGCAACAGTTAAGTATGGAGTACCGCAAGATTCAGTCCTTCGACCCCTTTTATTTGTCCTAATGATTAATGATTTACCTTCCTTCTTATCTGCTCAGTCAATATTGTATGCTGATGATACGACTTTCCTGACTACTTGTGCTGATCTAAGTTCACTTCAATCCATAACTGAAAATACATGGGCAGAAACTGCAATTTGGTTCGAGGCTAATGGACTGGCACTTAATTAAAATAAAACTCAACGTATTACTTTTAGTCTCAAAGATGTATCTCTTAAAAATAGCTGTTTAAAGTTTTTGGGTGTATTTCTTAACAATGAGCTATCATAACAACCACATATTTATTATCTCTGTAGTAGGCTGTCAAGGATAACATATCTGTTAAAACAATTGAAAAATCATGTTCCTCAGGAATATATCAGATCTGCTTACTTTGCTTTCTTTCAGAGTATAATTAAGTATGGTATCTTATTTTGGGGAAATAGTTGTCATGTAAACAATATCCTTCTAATACAGAAAAAGGTAATAAGAATTATCGCAGACTCACACAGGTTAGCCCACTACAGACCCCTGTTTATCAATCTAAAGATTATGACCGTGGTTAACCTATACATCTATACAGTACTCCAATAAGTAAAAAGTAATCTTCAAAACGTACAGCTCAGAAATGATACACATTCGTACAACACTAGGAACAATAAACATATCAATGTACCATTTCAAAGACTGTCTTTAAATAGCTATGAGATATTAGGAATAAAGATGTATAATAAGCTACCTCTAACAGTAAGAAACGAACATATGAATAGATTTAAGAGTAAATTGTCCAATTGGTTAGTTGCAACACCCTTTTACTCATTAGAGGAATTTTTAGCCTGTTCAATAGAAATATAACATATTTTCCTTTTTAATTATACATATTGTTTGTAAAACTATATAACCATACTATAAATATATACATGTAAGCAATTAGGTTACTATATACCTACAACTGTTAAATATATATGTGAATATTGAATTTGTTTCTGCTGTTGTATTATCAATTTTTTTATATTTTTAACTAGAATTACTATTGTAATTGTCATAAATTGCTATATGTATCTTATACTACAAACTTGACGTTGTCCATTGCTGTGAATAACTTAACGACAATAAGATTTATTATTTTTATTATATAGATATATATTTATTTTAAACTGGCCTATTCAAAAGTTTGGGAGACAAAAATTAATATCAAAATTAAACATGATGCATGACCGTTCATGTGTCGATAACTGGCACCTTTTGTACTGAAGGAAGTTATCATGGGATCTTAATCTAAAAATCACAAAGTAATTTATCTGATAAAAAAATAGAACTCCTCCAAAATAATTTAATGCGAGCTTAATCTCTTTACAAACATTTATCCACATATGGGCAACATAAATTAATCACAAGTTAGTATTGTAACTACTCAAGTGGAGTCTCGAATTAAATTCAGATGTAAGACTACGGATCAAAAATGTGACAGCATACTCAAAATATATAACCTTCCATATTATTCTTACAATACTAGTAGCGAATTTTTAAAAAAATGTAGTAACTACCAGTGATGCCTGAGGACTCTTATGTGCACAGAAAATTGAATGCATGGAAGGAACTCAATGGTACAGCCCCCTTTTGACACAAAGGATTTGGGTCCAGTTCTCGGACATGCATGGCATTCAATTAGTCTGTCAATTTTTTCAAGTTATGTTCACACTAAAAACTTACTGTGAATAATACAGCTCTTTTTCTTAATGGTGAAAGTTCAAATTCAATAGTCTCTCAAAATTAAGATTATGTGCAAATTGACTATTACAGCAATTGCTGTAGTCAGTGCTTTACGCACAGTCCTTAGGGAGGAAAAGTCTCCCCTCAAAGTTTTTATTTTTCCTAAAAAAAGTTTTTACTGAGGTTTTCATAGCTCTACAACGTAAGGAATTAGATCTGGAAATGTTTGTTACATTTAATACTTATTACACTAAAACCTTGTCTATCCGGATGGGACAGGACTCGTTCCGGATAAACCAAATTAACAGTTTTATCATGTTATAAGCGCCTGCAAATACATAAATAGTTAACTATTATTATTGAGGAACATGCTACAACAAACAGTAAATGTAGTAAAACACTATAGATTTACAGTACGGAGAATTAATTACATGCGCTAATTTGTATATGATGTGTTTTGAAAATGACAACATATTACTTTATATTTTTCCAAATTCATTCGATTACTTCTAAAGTTATTCCGGGTTTTAACCCGTTCCAAACATAGCCGGAAGGTGGTTTTAAACAAAATGTAGCCGCAGATAGCAGTTTGTTTCCAGTGAGAATATTGCGTTGTATTATATGGATCCTTTTAAACTTGAAATTTTGTTTTGCACAAGGTAAAAAGAAATTTTGCTGTGTTGTACCTAAAACGAAAACTAACTCATCCATGATAGAACTGTTAATTTCTACTCTGGGTTGTATCTGTAATAAACTCAGACAACGCCTCACCTCCGACCACTGGAATGTAATGATGTTATTGCTCTCAGAAGCTCCGGAGGAGTTAAGCTCAATACAAGTTAAAAAAAACAAAATTGGTATCAGAAGTCACCTTTCAGTTGCCTCACTCGAAACAAAAATAGGCAAGGTTTTGAGCCAAGAACTTGTCATATGTGAGTAGAAGGTCCTTGCAACTATTATCTTCCTCCACTCTGAGAGTGGGCACATAAAATTAGTATTAAACGTCATGTGCATCGCGAATAATGAAAAAAATGATATAACCTACCTCCGCTCGCTCGCCATTATGTCAATGAATTCTGTGGCAAAGTATGTGGCATTCATAACACGTTATTTGTAATACTACGCATGGCGCCACGCTTGTATGTGTTGGTTCCATGGCGGGCGTATTTATATAAATATATTAAAATCGTTATGATTACCAAAAGCAAATACTTAGTGGACAATTTTATGGATTTTGAACGTGTAAGCTCTGCTATGAAAAAATAAAAATAAAGCTCCTGGCTCCAGTTACAAGAGTCTCCACCTCTTTCAGGGGCGTCCTATTATACAAGAATTGCCTGCTGTAACAAAATGAAGGTTTCAAACAATATGTTCGGAAAAACAAAACTCCACACTTAATATATCCTGACATTTATAGATGTCTGAAATTTTCTATGAAATTTGTAGACTTTTCATTTCCTTTTACTTGTAAGCTGAATTCCCTGACTTTCCAAAGTTTTCCAGGTCACTGAGAATTATGCCTTACCAGCTACTAATTCAGAATGCTGTAGTATTTGAGACTTTCATGTTAATTTCAACATCTTTTAATATATTATCACACACATTTCGATGTAGAGTTAGTTTTTACTTAGCTACTCTTATGAACGCCGTATAATTTAATAAAGATTGTTTATTTATGAAATTTCCTGTTATGCTTTGTTTACATTTCTAACATCTCACCATGGTTAATCTTAACCGAGATCATTTTAGTAATATAAACGCAAGTTACCTTTAACGCGGGTTTCAAATTTAACCAGCGTCAACTTACGATGTTTATCTTCTTACGTTAATAATCTAAACGCAAGTTAGTCATTAGGCTCGGCTCACTTCGTGAGTTTATTTCTTTCTTTATCGAAATATAGAGCAAGCTAGTGATGCGTATCACCCTTAAAGAAAAAAAATGATGATAGAACTAGTCTACAAAATGTTACGCTACAATCAAATCATTTGCGTTCAGTGTTTTATGATTTAAACCTCTACGTTGTAACCTTAGAGTATGGAAAAAGGAGATTCATTACTCTAGAAGCGTGTAACCTGTTTCTTTACTGACAATGGCTGTACAATCATGACAACCAAATCAAGTTCCGTAGCGTAAACGTAAGTTATTTCAACCATTATTTTTACCATCGTAACAATCTTAGTATCAAAACAAAGCATTAGCAACACAACAATTAAAATTGGGCACAATTTCCTTACATTTTGTTTATCTTGTCTCGATGTCAAGAACATGAATTGTGAATTATGAATTGTGTGATTATGAATTGGGATTATGAATTGTGTGATTTTTAAAATTGTACCAATTTCCATGCACCGTAAGGATTAAACATATAAATTTTAATAAACACTCAAAATTGTATATTGGTAAATCAAAATCGTATGTATACTTGTATTCCACTAACAGCTCGAATGAAACATTAATCACACCTGGCACTAAATATTTTCTTAGAGACCATTGGTTCATTCCATAACGCTACGACTTAGCACAGCTTTTCCACTCGCAAAGGAAGTAGTGATACTTATAAAACTGCTGGAGAAAAATTTACAATACCGACCGCTTTCAAATCAGCACATATATTCCTTTTGTGTGCGTGCATCAGGCAAACCTGTGTCTTCTAAACACGAACCAATAAGACAAAATGAAGACCATTTTCGTATTCAACGACATGGAATTACTAACGAAATTATGATTCCACCAAAGATACAATTTTTGTTTTCACCAGTGTAATCAATAAATATGTTCTTCATGTCATCTTTATTTGTGATCCCGTTTCAGTTAGAGAAATATGTAGACCTATTATGTATTTTTAGACACTATTTTACTATTTCTTAGTGACTATTTTACTCAAACACAAGTAAACTTTACATTTCAAAGCATTTTTAGTGTCTGTAAATTTTGTTAACTAGTAGGAAGTTTCGATGTAAAGATTAAAATTTTTACACCAAGATATCCTCACACCTAAACATCCGTACACTGAAACATCCGTGCACCGAAATATCCTGCACCGAAACCACCGGCACCACCAAATAATGTCAGATGCTTCGTACCCAAAGTAGATGAACAATTGAAAAGAAAACATTTTTTTTTCTCGGCGTTCAATTTTCCCCTTTATTTTTTACATAATAAAGTAGTTAAAAGCGAAAGAATGTCAGATATTAGCAATAATCAGTTTCACCTGTTAGATATTTTTATACACTTGTACAATGTTTTAATACATACTGTCTTCCCTAGTAAATGAAACAGGTAATTTCTGCATGGAATCTAGCTTAATTGAAACTTCATATGCGCAATTCTTTATATTAGCTAAGTACTCCTGTTATATTGCGTTGAATGTGCTTCAAGTGTTCTTACTTTACTCGTTCTGGATGTGTTGAATGCTGAATATGATGTAAAATTTAGTAGTAGTGCGAGTTCAAGAAAACAATGCATAATGGTGTGCATTCTTACAGTCATATCACCTCTTGGCTTTACATCATATTCTGGATTGTACCATACGTATCCAAAATAAGGAAAGAAACAACATTTAAAATATGTGCAATATTATAAAAATAACTAATATCATTGATATGTTGCGTAAGCCTATTTTGCTTTGTGAACTAAATGCAGAAGTTGTAATCACAATAGTTTTAAAAACTACATCTATATTGAGTTTCCCTACTACATAGCTCTATAAATTAGTTTACTTTGCAATTATGCCCTCACTCATACTGTAGATTTTTCCTCCCTAAAAGCATCCGACATCCATGGGACTTTCTGAATAGGTCCCAATGCTGTCATAATGTCGCACGGGATATTTGTAGGAAATCGTACCTGGATAATCCAGGCTTTGTGAGTAGAGGGATATCCTGGCAGGATGATCCCGAATGTGGTCGTATTGCGAACTCCTGGTAATATCCTAATGTTATACAAAATATGTAACGCTCGCAAACAGTCGATTGTTTCACGGAACCACGCTTCACGTTTGGCAACTGTTTACTGCCTGTTTGTACTAGACGGTTATTGTATCATTATCGCATGTGTTACTGACATAATTGAGTTACTACGCATAGTTTAAAAGGTAACCATATGTCAGTTCATATTATTAACTGCATGCAGATCTTTTCAGATAGCTAGGATATGTTGTATTTATGAATTTCAAGTAAGTGCGGGCGCCAAGCTGTAACTGTCATTACCATATGCCTTTGTGATGAGCATGCTGTCATGCTGACCTCACATTAAATGAGGGGGGACGGAATATCTTCAAGTAAAAGCGAGAAAATTTTGTTGTTGCAACATACACGGAAAGTCCAAGACACCTGCCGCGGCCTGCATTTTTTGATTGGGGAGGGGGGGGGGAAGTGTCCACGTTTGCTGAATTGCGTAGTATAAAAAAATCCAATCTGAATTTGCTTTTAGTTTAAGGTGGTTCGGAATCTTTGGCTCGGGCCGAATGGATGATGATAGATCGATATTTCAGTAGGTAATGGGAACTTAAGGGAAGATGATCAGAAAGGAAAATTTAATACTTAGTAGTCATTTAAGAAGCACCTGCAGAGCAAGAGTGTAGATAACTGGTCTACCTTAAGCTAATGCATGAAGAACGTTTCGTTTATGACTGCCGATAAACAAGAAGGCTGTAAGAGTCTGTGTGTAGGTAGCCGGTGAGAAATTGTCTAAGTTCGAAACATCGTACAATGTGATTATTACGAACCACAATACAATTCGCATTTGGAAGGTCATGGGTTCGCGCTCATCTCCCCCCCCCATTCTACTGCATGATGAGGTTTTTCCAGGGGTTTCCCCTTAGTCACACCAAGCAAAACCGGGATGGTACCTACAAACAGGCTCTGGATCATAACCTTGCAACACCTTCCGGGTTGAGCCTGAGATGACTAAAGGCCATAAGTAAAATTTAAAAAAACACTACATACATTTCAAATAGCTGGTTCGCATGTTTCGTTTGCCACGTTGTAAAAGTAGTAAATTTGTTTGCTACTCCATCATGAAAAACCATCTAGGCCTAATTATTCTAACCTAATCTCCAATCAGTAATGAAGACCTACGCTTCCCTGTGCAAGTTTTCGGGGTGCAGATAGTGTAACTGGGATTCAGAATTGTGAAACTCACGTCATTTGTTCATTTATGAACCTTACTCTGCAAATTAATGCACTACGCACACAATGCATTTTAAGTTTTTTTCTCCTTTCAACACACTACTATTACATGCATTGCACAACCCCAATATTTTCGTTACCTTTGTCTACGGAACTTTATTTTTATATGAATATGAACTATTTATTTTACCCACTACAGCCAGTTAGGTAGTCTGACAAGATAGACAAGTCTGGTTAGATTTCTTCATCATTACGTCGTCTTGCTAATGCCACACACTGTTATACGTTGATATTCCATTTACACGCCAATCAAATTACACGACCGTGATATTTACGTTCACTTTGTGTCCGATTTATGGGAAATTATTTTATCGCGAACGTTATTTATGTATCCATTACAACCGATTAGGTTAGCGTATGACTCAGAAAAGTCCGGTTAGATTATTTTTTTCTCTTGTTAGGATGGGTTAAATTTTGTTATGCCTAATTTCTAACTTCTTGTGCAAAATTACTAGTGAAATTGTGGTTATTGGGTTACCAGTTCCGGTTCACTGCTACAAGTACCAGTGATTATACTCTGTGACATTACTTATATCAGATTCAGTTCGCCGCTACTTGGAGTAATGAAACGGAACGGTGAACCGTGTACCAATTAACCTGTATTTCTTACAAGATTTCAAGCTAATGCGAATTTGAAATCTGTGTGAGGATGAAAACAAAGAGTAGTTCTATAAACATAGTTTGTTAAAACCAGTACGTGAAGAAAAAACTTCGGCAGGTACTCTGAACTAACAGCAGTAAGGGGAATAAGCGTTTTTCAACTTCATGTGACGCACTTAAAGGTTCGTTTGTTGTCAACGCTTGAATTGAATTTATTTATGACCTTTTAGCATCTTTGACTCAGGCCGGAATTGGGTAGGGCTAGGATGAGCAAGGTATCTGCCAAGGCCTTTCTTAAGGTACCATCCCGGCATTTGCCTGGGGAAACTGTGTACGATATGTTGTGAAATCATGTAGGAAGGAGTGAGTACTATTATAAGCAACTGAGTCACGTCACCAAGCATAGCTTCGTTGCACTTGCTTCAGGGTCAATCCATTTCAAATCAGCTAATTTCATTTTAAAAGGTTGCTGACAAAATATTTTTTTATTATTATTATTATTTTTGTTTTACCGAAGTTTGTACTACGTTCAGGAAGTTGCAAAAGGCGTTCAAAAATTTGTTTGTTGTTCTGTGATTTTTGTAGCGGCCATTTTGTATACGCGCGTCAGCGTATTTTGCACTTTTCACAGGTTTGCGTTAAAGTCTATTTAACTTTTTGTTTTTAAAGTTATTTAGTTCAAACACAAACCCTATGAAAGATAATGAATATACAACATTTTATGTTCTGGCACATTTAGACTTACTTTAATACTTTTAAAAAAAAACTTAGAATAATGATGTTTGAATCATCAAAATCTTAATTTATGATTTTTTTTAAAGAAATAACTGAGACTTGCCTTCAGTTTTTTGTCTGGATAGAGGCTATATGGTATAAAACTTCCCAAAATAGTTTCAGATCTGAGAACCATATCATTTATTTCTTGTCGGTTTGCAAACATTGCGATTTTTCTAAAATCGGGTATTTATCTCAAAAAGGACACACTTCAAAAATTCTAAACTTGCACAAAATAGATGATAGTTGTGTAGTAACAAGTGGTATAAATTTCATCACTGAGACTTTATTAGCTTTTTAGCTATTTTATTCAATGACGTGAAATACGCGATTGATTTGTCTCAATTTTGTTCTAGAATTAATAAATTAAAAATTAAAACAACAATG
>JAGDQP010009838.1:10304-26095 GCA_022664845.1 Lepisma saccharinum | reverse complement strand
AAAAAGAACATGTGATTTTACAGAATAAAATGTTATTTGACTAAACTTGAACTGGCAGGCTTTTGAAAGCGTGGGTAAATTGTAGAAAGTGAGGACTGAAGTACCATGCAGGACGAAATCCTCGTGACGGAACCTGAATGTAGCATTTATTGGTTTGTGAAACTAGGAATTGGGCTTATTTTAGTTTGACTTTTGAATTGAAACAAGGCTTCCTTTGAGTTACTGCTAACACAGATTTGGTCTTCTATTAAGTCGTTATTGTTGAAACTGATGTAGCATCTATTGGTTTGTGAAGCTAGGAAATGCGCTTATTTTAATTCGAATTAAAGCAAGACTTTCATTGAGTTATTGCTCGCACATATTTGGACGTCTACTAAACCGTTTGTTGTATTTTATTGAAATATATACTGTTTTTTGAAGCTAGGAAATGCACTTATTTTTATTTGACATTTGATTTAAAGCAAGGCATCCATTGAGTTACAGCTGATACGGATTTGGACGTCAACTAAGCTGTTTGTTGTATGTTATTGAAACTAATGTTGCGTATACTGGTTTTTGAATCTAGGTTACACACTTATTTTGGTTTTACCTTTGATTTGTTAAAAAAGTCGCCATTTTATAACTAATATGGGGGAAATAAAATTTATTTTGCACATCGTTTGAGCTACTAAACTGAAATTTTATATGAAGACGTATTGCCATTATTAGACTGAACAAATAAGATTTTATAAGTCGCCATTTTTAAACAAATATGGCCGCCGAATTGATTTTTTCATAGAATACACAGTCTAATCGGGTAGGAATAAAAACAGAAAACTTAATAGAAACATATATTAGTACGAAGGAATTAAAACATAAGAAAATTGTTTAAAAGCCGCCATCTTTAAATAAATATCGCCGTCGAAATGATTTCTTGACGCAATACACAGTCTAATAGGGTAGGAATAGAAACTTGAACCTTGTTAGAAACCTACATTAGTACAAAGGAATGACAAACAAAATAATTTTTTTGAAAAAGTCGCCGTCTTTAAATATATATGGGGGACGAAAAAAATATATTTTACCCATCGTTTAAGATAAAAACCTGAAATTTGGTATAAAGGTGTATTTTGACGAATAGATTACGAAAATATATTAAAAATTCAAAAGTCATCATATTTAAATAAATATGGCCGTCTAAAAACCATTTTCTATAGAATTTAAGCTAAAGAGCTGAAATTTTATATGTAGGTACGTTATATTTAGTAGATTAGGAAAATATAACAATAGGTTTTGAAAAGTAGCCATTGTTTGTGCTAGATAAAATATTTGTTGAAGTCATCTGAGGATGGATATTGCTGTCAACACAAATGAATATTGCTTTCAACGGGAGAAATACGTTATTCGTGGAACATTTACGAAAACTAATGGACTCGAACCTAGGTGCTAACGAAACTGTTCATAATGACATTTTGTGAATATTGTACTAAACTTAGTCCTGATTGTAAAATAAGCAGCGTAGAACATTTTAAATTGGTATTGCCACTAATCATAATCCTATGGACACAGTGCAGCACAATATCATTGACATTTGTGAGGAATCTAAGGAAAAAATTGTGCGGAAACTTTATTGTATTATAGTACTTGAAAAGAAATTTATTAAATATTTTAGATACATTCCGATAATAGCATTACACTGTGAAAGTTTTTGTGTACATATATAAAAAATAATTAGACATGATGAGTACTTGGAGAAATTGCATGCACTTTTGTGGATGAAGGACTGGATTCACTGTTGTTTTACTTTGTGTCTTTAAGGAAGAAAATGGGGGAGAAGTACTTGCAAGTAGTGGTTGAATAATGCGTAAACTTTATAGGTAATAACAGACCAATAAGAAATCATGATGTTACGAATATCATCCTTAAGACGAGAAATGTGGAGAATTAACATAAAATAACGTAGATGAAAGAAACAAAAGGTTTAGAAATGTGGGTTGCGCAGAAGTGTTTTATAACGAGTGTGTTTGGGCACAAAAATATTGTTGTATAAGCCCTATGATTGATTGTGTTGTTTTAAAGTGAGTGTGAATAGCTTTGTTAATGGTGATCTATAATTTGGAAGAAATAGCACAGGCAGTTTAAGATTGAAAAGACTGTATCAGGATTTTGATGTGTAGTATTACGTGTATTTACTTGAAGAAATCAAGTACTTTGAACCGTGCTGTGTTTTGGTGACGATAGGAAACTTTATTTAAAATGGATTTTAGGGGACAAGAAGATACTAGGTTTAGTGACAGTGTTTCGAATGCAGTGAACGAAGCAGAACAGTTTTCTGAAACTTTATCAAATATTGAAAAGTGGTCGCAGAGTTCCTATTTGCTTATGAAAAGTGACGTGACTGTGAAAAACGCTTTAAATGGTGCCCTTAGAGAACAGTGTACATTCCCTAACGAAAACTGAATTTGCTGAAATGGATATTGAAGAAAGGCCAGCCAGTCCATCCCTATTAAAGTGTCAACAATATGTACCCCCAGTGTGTAAATACACACACAACACTTGTAACGGAACCCCCCAGTTCTTTAACAATATGCATGGTAATAGACATGTCTCCAAAATCAAATGAGGTGGAATTTGAATTGGTGCAAATGGATATTGAATATAAAACCAGGTATTCCATCCTTATTAACCCTCTATGCTGTTAATCTGCGTTCTCAGTGTAAATACAAACAAAACTTGCAATGGAGGCCCCATGTTCTTCAATAATATGCATGTCCCCAATACCAAATGAGGTGAAAAGTGAATTGGTGCAAATGGATATTGAAAACAAACCAGACAATGCCAGCCTATTAAACTCAAGTGTCTCTTTAGAGAACAGTGTGTATACCTTGCATGCAAATACCGACATGAAACAGACAACACAATTCCCTGATAGTTCAACAATGTGTATGAACACAAAACTTGGAACCGAAGATTCAAGTATATCAAAAATGTGTATGGAATTAGACAGCCCCTCAAAATTATTAGGTAAAAAGTGAATGTGTTGAAATGGATAATGTTGTTAAAGCTGAAAAGCAAAACCTGGAGGAAACAGAAAGTAAGGGTACACAAGAAGACATAAATAGTTTCACTAAGCTAGCAGAACAAGAAAATGAATGTTGAATTCGATATTACCCAGGATGAGGAGGGAATGTCCAGTAAATGTACAATCGAGACGGCGGATACACGGTGTTTATGGCAGTGCTGTAAAAATATAAATCAAATCGATATGTTGTATGTGAAGACTGCTTTAATGGACACCCACTTTATGCAGCTCATGTGTGTTGTAGAGGAATATTTGAGGTTCTTAAAGAAAAAAACAGAGGAAGTGCTATTTAATCTAGTAACATTGCAAGATTTGTATATTATTTATAAAAGGACACATCCTAAACTTGAATCGGGGTTTCGTTGGTTTTATTTGAATATAAAACATAATGCATAAAAATGATAGAATTAGCAAGTGGTGCGATTTATGAATACGACTTGAATTCAAAGAAAGTTAGACCTCCTTCTCATGTATTTAAGCCTTGGCAATCGTTGTAAATTTGGTGGAACCTCTATACGGAAAGTATTACCTCTAAAGAGTGTAACATAATGGATGCGCGAGCATTGTAAAACATAGTGAATGAAACAAACTGTATAATAATATGTTGTGTGAACTGTCTAAATTTTGGCAGTGGCAATGTATTGATTAGTACTGTAGAAACAAAATCAAATTTAACACAAACTGTGAGACTAAAAAGAAAATTAGATGTGATAGAAAATTGTTGCTTTTGTAGAAAAGACACTATTTGAACGTGAAAAGACATCTAAGTGAATTGGAAAATGCCTTTTTTAGTGAACGAAACCTAAGTAGTGTATAGTTTGGTGATGTTTTTTTAAATATACATAAGAAGGTGAAATATTGACGTGCTTTATTTTTAAGTGTTTTCAATTATGGTGAGGTATGTAGTATTTATAATACTGTGTTTTAATTCTGAGTATTATTTGTAGCCTTTAAGCTCATGCTGGCATATTAAATTTTGTTTGATCTGAATTTAATATTCTAATGGGTGGTGTTGGTGTTAATTTGAAACATACTATTTTCTACTTGCAAGTGAGTTGAACTTCGTGCGAATATTTTCACGTATTTATAACTATTATATTAGGATACTTATCTGTGGGAATCGAACTGACAATTTTTTATACTACTCACAATGCTGTACACCAATTTGTTGATGTTTTTAATGAATACCATATGGTACACGGGCAAATAAAACAATCATTAACGAAAGAAATACGATTTATTTCAAAGTACACAGGTATTGCAATCTAAAATGCTATTGGAAACAGAAGACATAGGGTCCACATTGAACAGTAAAATTCGTATCGCAAATGCAAATATATTCTTGACATATGCTGTAGCATTTGAAATTTGATGTTGATATCGTATGGTAATTTTTCGTTTAATAAACAGAGATCTTACATCTTCGTTGTTATGTTTGGATATAATTTTAAAATCTTTCGTATTTGTAGGTGGAAACATTAAATCGAAATACATGTTGTTTGTCCAATATTTTGTACAACTGTCACTGCAAAACAAACTATCATCATTACCCTTACTATAAATGTAACAAATGCAACTTTAGACACGACCATGTCATGTCTCAGAATAAATTGTTTTAGTTGTAATATGAAGGAAGTTGTAGCATTAATACAGAATCACATAATAGAAAGTGCAATTTTATTTTTTACCTTGAAGGGTGACTACGGTAAGGGAAAAGAATTTGGGGGACCTGATAGTGAGTGTATGTTGATTGTGTCATCTTTGCATTTGCAGGGCATAATTACATTTAAAAAAACAGTAACGATAGTTGGCTGTTGCAATTAAACTTACGACCTCCCGAATGCTACTCGAACACTATCCTACACATTCACAAACAATCAATTTAAGTATTTGTTTACTTAAATCTATAGAAATGATAAAACTGAAATAATTATAGTCTGTCCCATATTGCTTATCTGTTATTTTGTAATAGGTGTGCTATTGAAAACATCCTAGAACTTGAAGTCATATACACTAAAACAAATTAAACTAAGCATGACAGGGAAACTACAGGAAGATTGACTTTTGATTATATAGAAATTAGGACAACAGATGGAAGGTTGTGTAATTAAGTTACTGTTTAATGACGTATGACTTAAACATGTTTGAAATCAAATTTGGAAAAACGTTACGTAAGAAAAAACAAAGCAACCAATTCTGGAAAGACAATGGATCTCTTATATAATTTGTAATTTCTGAGATTTCCAGTAAAGAAAATGCAAAGTGGATTTCTCTTTACATTGGAATAACATTTTGTTATCTAAGGAGACGAATGCCTATAAAATAGATTTTCTCTGTATCCCCTAGAATAAAAATGAATATCACAGCTTACGAGTCGGGTCCCATATTTAGTCTTTTCTAATTTGCAGTATGAAAAAGATTTTAAAATAAAAATATCTTTTAATGCGTAATGGTTACAAAGTAATGGATTGATCTCTTTGAATTACATATCATTGTGCATGAAAATTTAACAGTGCTTTAGCAAATACTTTTATCGTCAAAGAAATGTCAATGAAATGTGCGATCACAAACTAAAACATGTACTTACAGATTTCTTAATGCTTTAAACTTATTTTTACATTTCTCGAATATTAAAAAGTATAAAAAAGCAAAACGCGTTCATTTTCAACAAACTTTTCACATCAGTGAAAGCTAAATATTCGTACATCAAAAGATGAGTACAAGCAGCTCTGCAAATACTTTAATGATAGTTATACCACAATCATTTTCAGAAAGTTGTGACGTCATAGCAAAGGACGTAAGCTGTGAAGAACAGCTATGCAATGGTTTCATCTAATAAAATTATTTCAGGAAATACTTCATGGTACGTTGCTCTACTAAAGTTAGCAGGTAGCACGACCACTCCATTCGATTTCAGTCAAACTGATATTTTTCGTATCGATATTAAGATTTTTATACAACAGATGTGGGAAACTTAGGTTCACTATTCCAAAAGGTAAACTGGAAGTAACTGATAACAAAAACCAGTTGAGTTCTCGTAAACAATTAGGAATAACTTGCTTTGTGATTGTCTAATGTATTATTACAGGTTGGCACTACAGAATATGAAAACAAAAGACTTAACAGAAACAAAAAATACCACAACAAAAGTAACAATTACTATCAAAGAAACAAAAAATATAAAGAATCTTGTAATGTAACAACAAATGTTGACATGTAGTGCGACACAAGAACTTTTTCTTGGCACACACAGAATTTTGTAAAAATGGAAGTTATATTGTCACAAAACTTTTTAAACAAAAGAGGGACATACAATGTGAAAGAAAAACTTATTCTTGTAGTGCAAACTATTTTTAAAAAGTTACATTGTAGAAAAATTATTTCATATACGACATAGAAAGAAAACTTTTTTAGAAAAAAGATTGACATGTAGTGCAACAAAAAACATTTTCGTGACCTACAAAACAAGTTTAGACATGCAATGTAACATCAAGAGCTTTTTGTTATGCAGAATAGTTTTTCTACAAGTATTCTGTCATAAAACTTTTTAGAAAAATTCTTAATCAACAAAGAGAACAAAAAAATGTTTTATATTTTAAAATATAGAATTCTGTTGAACAGAAAAATAAAAGTTCCAACTGAAAAATTCAAAATCAGAAAACAAAAATAAGCTGTTAAAAAATTACATGCAACAAAAGACTCTACAGTACAAAAAACAAAATGGTTTCATATTTTTGATAACGAAAGTTGTAACTATGAAATGCACAAGCTAGCAAACTCTTTAGAAAGTTTCTCAAAAGATTAAAAGAAAATGTGTACTTAAGCCACGTCCAGACATGGAAACATGTTTCCGGAAACATTGTTTGTAAACTGTTTCCCGACGTGTCTTTTGCATTTTCTAAATGTTTCCATTGAAATGTTTCCCAAATGTTTGCACACTTTTCAGAAACTTTAAAAAATATTTACAAAGCAATTTCTTAGGGCCGTAAAAAATATGGATATACCGAAATCGCTATCGGTATGTTAGAATACCGAAATATCGATATACGGAAAATACTCAGTAGTAGAGCTTTGGCTTAGGATTCGGGAGGTCCTGGGTTCGATCCCAGCGATAATCCTGACTGAGGTTTTCCCAGGCTTTTTCTTCAGTCACATTTGGCAAATGCCGAAGTGGAACCTTCAACATAAGCCCTGACCGACATCTTCCTGAATCCTTTCCCCTCATCTATCCCGGCCTGAGCCTTAGATGCCTAAAGGTCATAAATAAAATTTTAAAAGTCAATACTGTCTCTCCTTTCTTTATTTCTTTCTTTGGCTAAGGCCGGGATGAGGTAGGCAGAGGATGGGGAAGGCATTGTCCAGGGTCGTTCATAATTTACCATCGCGCCATTGCAGTTGTAGATGCATCATAATACTGAAATCCGAATTCTGGGTCATTCAACCTGTGACCGAAATCGGACGAAGCCATTGTACCGGATATCCGAAACCCCGAAGATCGGAGCTTTGGATATCCGCATCCTGGTGGATCCATTCCTACTCAACAGTTTTCGAATTACATCAAAATGTTGTTGAAATGCATTTTGCTGCTTGCTTTTATCCCATCGTCAAAACTGCCGCTACGTATTTCACCTTTTTAATTGACGCGACATGAAGTCGGCGAATCTACAGCAACTGTGTTTTCATTATCAGGAAAGGCCAAAACATTACCTGATTAGAGCGGACCGCGGTGGTTCAATGGGTAGAGCGCTCATCTGTAGCGCTTGGGCTCGTCGGTTCAAACCTTCCTCATGCCATGTGAGCTTTGTGGTGAACAAACACCGTATGCGTGGCTTTGCTCGGGGTTTTCCAGCTTCCTATCACTTCATTTCACCAATCATTCCATCATTATCCATCTGGTCTGAGCCTGAGTTGTCTAAAGACCTTCGAAATGAGTCTGTGCGTTGATGTAAATGATATAATGTGTAATTCTGTAATATAAATAATCAACTTTGTCTTTCTCATGTCAATTTTGTTTTCTTAGGTGAGATCGCCAACATTTCATTGCTTCTCTCTCGTGTAAATATACACTATATTATTACACTGGCAAGGTTAAAAGATTTACATTTGCACCCATTTGCTGCCGACCGGGTGGTTGTCAATTTTTCTGTATTAAGTTCAATATTTACCTAACACAAGGTTCTTGTGAAAAAAGGAATTACATCTATTATTTCGAACTGCACGATTGTAGAGCAAAGTCCTCAATAAAATTCTTAAAATGTATGGGGTGCTCTGACTTCGTAAGCAGCTACTGGGGCTGGAACAGCGTTAAGATGTGAGGACTAGTATATATACACAGAGAATTGATTTGCTGTGGTGGTGTATTGGGCACCATACCCGGCCGGCAACTAGGAGATCTGGGTTCGAGTCCCGGTCGCGGCAGTTGTCAATGTTTCTGTATTAATTTCGATGTGTACTTAACACAAGATTCTTGTGAGAAAAGGAATTACAACTCTAAATATAGATAAGTACGCCTAAAATTATACTAGGTTTTGCATGTGAACCGGAATTGTGGGAAGGACCAGGCCAACTTCCTAAATATATACGTCCATGAGTATCTCCAATATCGCTCACTATCATTTCTTGTCGGTATTGTGATATTGTTCGGTATATTGATATGGTTTGGTATATCGGTATTATCGGTTTTTCGGTATTTCTGTATTTTCGGTATTATGGTATTATCGGTATTATTGGCATATCGATAGTTGTCGGTATCCAAAACATACCGAAAGTCTCTATGTAAAACTCAATACCGAACACTTCTACCGTTCTGATGTTTCCAGAGAAAGAAACAATGTTTCTTGTTTCCCAATTGAAATGGAAAACAGAAAAGATTGTTTGCGAGCACTTGGGAAACAATCTGTACCGTATCTCGGTTTTGGAGGTAAACCGTCTCCAAACTAGGGATGGTAAACGAAACCAAATTCAGCTAAAAGAAACCGAATTAATTCGGTTTCTGTTTCTCGAAACCAAAAAAGAAACAAAAATGGTCCACAAACCGAAATCAAAAACTATGAAAGAATCCGAAACCAAATAACAACTGAAACCGGAGCCGAATTCTGGAAAAGAATCCGAAACCAAATTCAGCTAAAAGAAACCGAACTATTTTAGTTTCTGTGTCCCAAACTCGAATCAGAAACCAAACACTATTCTAGAAACAGAAACCAAAAGTTGTGAAAAAAAACTAAACCAAATTACATCTGAAACCGAAACCAAATTCTGGAAAAGAATCGAAAACCAACTTCAGCTAAAACAAACCGAACTATTTTAGTAATTGTGTCCCAAAACCGAATGAGAAACCAAACACTATTCCAGAAACAGAAACAAAATGATGTTAAAAAAAAACGAAACGAAATTACAACTGAAACCGAAACCAAATTCTGGGAAAGAAACTAAAATCTAAAGAACTGAAACTGAAACTGGATCTAAAGAAACCGAATTACGTTGGTTTCTGTTTCTCGAAACCAAATTAGAAAGCAAAAGATTGCAGAAACGGAAATAAAAAATTGTGGAAGAAACTGAAAGCAAATTACAACGAAATCTGGAACAAAATGCAGCTGAAAGGTTTCTGTTTCTCGAAACAAAATAGAAACCAAAAGAAACACAGAAAGAGAAACCAACAGCTGTGAAAGGAACAGAAACCTAATTAACCTGAAACCCAAACCAGTTTCTACCAGTAGAAAGCGAAAACGCAATAATTGGTGAGGGTGACGGACAAATTATATTATGAGGTTAAGTGAGACTGGGATCGAAATTCAAACGTGAGGATGTAGCAAGGGTGTGAAGCACCTCGGACCTCCCGAACGCGAAGCCAATGCTGTACCAAATGAGTTACGGCCGCTGGGTAAAAATGTTCGAAAATCCTGGAGTTTTACGCAGCCGGCCGAGACTATTGTTTACTACTCAAATCCAGGACTATTTATGTCTTCTGGAACACATGGCAACCATTCCTTGAGCTGTAACTACAATGCTTAAATATATATTACATAAACTAATCAGTTAAAGAAATAATTTCTTCTCTAAATAATTGAATTAATATAGTTATTTTATCGCTCATACAAACTCCAACCCTTCGAAGAAAACTAAATTAGATATGAATAGAACTTGTTTTAATGGCTGTTGAGCAGAGAAACGAAACTCGAAATAAATTACGAATGTCTTAAGGGCAATCTAAATCAGAGCATATTAAGTTCTACTTTGAGTCTTTCTAGTTGAATGGCACTGTATTCATTTGAAGCTAAACCGGGACCATTTACAAAAAACCAATTTAAGAATGAATTCAATATTATCAAACCAAACGCAGAACGAAACTACTGCTGTGACGTATAAAAGAAACAATGTCCAGCGAACTTAATCAGATTATATACCTAAATATGTGCTTAATTTTCTACATTTGATATTGAGATGAATTCTATCGTTATAGCTAGGTTTCTTAACTTGCGGTTCAGGGACCCCTAAGTGGTCCATTGATGGGTTTTCGGGGGATCGGGGAGGTTAAAATAAAAATATATCATTTACATTCATTGCGTGTGTAAGTGTTGTGCAAAACCAGACTACTTAGAATTACTACTTTGGATTAGCTGGAGTGATTCTTTCGAACGAAAAATGCCATAAGTTCACAAATCAGTTACTGAAACAATGTTAATGTAACTATCGCACTATTTGCAATAAATTCCAAATAAGCTTGAATAAAGTAAAGAATATACTGTATAAGTATACATTACGTACAAGTTTGTGTTTATGTTAATACTTTGAGGAAGTGGGTCTGTAGTTTTCCTCGGGTTGCTAAAGGGACTCATAATTCGCAAAAAAGGTTAAGAGGCAGTGGAGCACTGGGTTAGAGTTTAAACATTATGTGCGTAGTTTGTAATAACGTAATCATGCTTAGTTGAAAATCGCTTAAACGAATATCGCAAAATATTGGATCGAGAATTCAGGTAAACGAAGGGCTAGTCTTACAGACGTAATGGAATATCAGAATTTAACGTTAATAATACACCATAAGCCGTGAATTGCCTAGTCTTGCCTAGCCTAGCCTAGAATTGCCTAGCCTTTTAATTGCCTAGTCTTGAATAAACCAAATATCCAGTCTTTATACCACAATATAAGATAAAGTGGCTCCAAGTATGAGTTATTTCGTAGAATTTGTTTGTACCTTCTTAAAAAATTACGCAATGTTTGCACGCAGTCTGTATGACTTGCAACAAATATTTCATAGATTTCATTACATATAGGGCCGTAGGATAAAATTTCCCAAACATCTTGTTGTACTGATGCAGGAGTAAAGCAGTCGTGAATGTCCACCATCATTTCACCTTCAAAGCAAGAATTACAGACAAGATAAAACGACGGGCTCCATTCTTCAATACTTCTTATAATACACTTTAAGTCAACCTCTAAGTCTGTACAGCTACAGCTATCCATGACTGTTTTGTATCAACTAAGTAAAAAATTAATACTTGTTACGCCTTTTATTTACTCCATTAACCAATCAGATTAAAGAAATCACATCTCCGAGTCAAGAGCTGAAGGCTGTTCAGTAATTGTTTATATCATATGGTTTTCTCGTTGAGTAAAATTGTCTAAAAGTAAAAACTAATAACGTTTCTTACCCTCTCTTCCTATCTTAATGGTGAGTCATTATCTCAGTGCAAAAAGATTCTGGGAAAGCCTCAACAATCTTTCTCTACGCTCAAGCCCTAAACAAACGATAAAAATCCTCTCTCCCTGCATGCGTACTTACTGTTTCTCTATGCCGTGGTATGCTGTATACTGCCTTTGGAAAATCATATCTTAGCAACTAATTAATATTAAAAAATCATACTTTTTTTATTTGCTACACATTATACAAAGTGTTAATTCAAGAAGATTTGTGACTCTTAAAGACTTTTACTGGCAAGTTGAGATTTATATAATCTCAAATGTTATATAAGTGCAGAACAGAACAGATAGATATTTGTGTACTCCCATGTCGTACAGGGTGTACAGAAATTCTTACAACTTTTGGAACACACAATTTTGTCTCAACTATACTGAATCATTTTTATGTTGTTTTTATTATTTTATGGAAAATAACGTCTAAATATAGTGAAGCTTTGGAAAACAAACAACTCTTCGTTGTTGACCACGGCGGGTTCCCTGGGTATATGCTTCGTGTGTGCCGGCGGCCCCTGGTATATTGTCCAATTCGATAAATCCTTATAATTATAGGTTTCCAAACCAAATATTTTGATAGAGTGGAAGGAAGAAAGTGGCCGAAATTAGCAAGGCTCAGGTGGCCCTGCGGACCCTAGGAATTTACATTGTCTTGACTTGTTGTTGCTACTGTAAAATTTAGAGTCCCAATCTATTCTTGATATTTTTTTAAATAAAGTACGTAGAAATGGAGATTCAAAGTTGCAAAAAACAAGTACACACTGTTACGGAAGAGAGTAAAAAAAAAATCCGAAATATTAGAGGGCTTTCTTTTTCTTCAAAGTTGTAAGAATTTCTGTACAACTTCCCTTTACAAACAACATGTGAGTAATCTTTTGACTTCACAAAACATACACAAATATATATATATATATAAAATAAATAGGATGAGTTCTTTATGTTAATTAGTTGCTAAGATATAATTTTCCAAAGTACTTCAGTATATCCCATTTTGAGCTTCAATAATGGAATTATGCAATACTAAAACGAGTGGAAAAACGTTGCCATTTAAATTGTATTCTATAAAATGAAACCTATTTTTTGTGATCCTGTTACGGGTCCAATGAATAATTTTTCCACAATATTAGTTAATCAAAAACTAAAAGTTTTGTGATTTATGGCTATATTTCAAAATGTGTCTTAGTTCCTTTTCACAAAGTATTCAATAAAAAAGGAAACAATGTTAATGAAATTATATTGATATGAATTTTAAAGTGAACTTTTTATTCAGAAATAAAAATTCAATAACACACTACAAATTTTAGATAGTTTTATAATTATAACAAAATAATGTTATTTGTACTCAGGTATGTCATTCTAAAATTTTAGGTGGGTATATGCTCCATTGCTCCGCTTGTTGTAACGAATCCTTTCCCTTACTATCCCATATACCTGGGTAATTCATCAATTTTAGATAGGTAAACGATAATGCTTCAAACATTGAGGTGGGTATACGCCGTATACCTGCGTATAACCTCCCTTACATACTTCCCCGTTTGTACTTTCTGACAAAACATGTTTCTTCTTTGTACTAAAAATATCTCTCCGCTTGAAACATTCCACCCTCTTGAACTTGCTTTATTCTTATCTAAGCAACTATTTCATCATATAAGTATTTAGAATCAGTGATGTGACATACATATTGATGGATTCTTTCTAGATCTTGTACCTTCTCAGTACTGATAGGCGCTTTACAATAAAGTGCTTTTTCAAGTAGAAAAATAATGAATTTGACGCAGAAGTTTGAGAATATAAGGAGCACTATTTACTGTGTTAGTTTAAGCAGTGCATTAACAAAACCGCAACGAGAACATGCACATATAGCCTGAACCCACAGAACAATGGTTAACAAAGTTCCAAAACTTCCCGGACGATGCTAATCGAAGGAACAAATATATTTCACATTTTCGTACAACGTAGGTCATGTCAAATGGAAAACCAAACTTTCACAGAATAACTAGTCTCATATACAGTTACTACAAATCGAAAATATCTTGACTGAATTCATACATCGCGTTAATCAATGAATCTAAACATAAATTTGTTAAAAGAAATCAAATCAAGACTCAGTGTGTTTTAACACGCACTGTAAATCTAATTGTGTTGAGTTACTTTGATTGAAAGGTAATTCGTAGCCCTTTTAACATAGATCGATGGAATATGAATTCTTGCATAAATTCAAGTAGAGAAGACATCTGGATGCACTAATTATATTTTCAATAATTCAGTGTTAGTAGGGCAGTATAGGGAAGAAATAAACACTAGAAATTGTATTGAAATTATCATGAAAGGCTCTTGAATTATTTATAAGTATATTGTAACTACACTCAAAGGTAAAATTATGTAAGTGTTAAACTGGTTGGAATAATAATGATAATTGTTTGAAGTACGGTAAATGTATTACATCATCATACTGTCGCAATATCAGCGAAGGATGCAATACGCTATCCGTCTAACAATAAAATCTGAATTTCTAATATAAAATATTGTATTCAAGTGGGATTATAATAGCGTACAGCGTAATTTATTGTTAGCGGAGGGTTATGACTTACTGTGTGTTATAAATTTATAGACTAAAATTTATCGATGTATGTACATAAAAAAAGCAGTATTTGCTCCTCGTACATGTATAGCGTGGTCATTTGTCCTGCTTTGTACTGGATAGTCCTGTGTTTGGTTTAACAGTATAACGGAAATCTGATTTTTCCTATTTTTACTTTTCTCCTATTAAAATATTTAACTTAGCATCATACTCATGGTTTAAATCAAAGAAATTTTCAAACTCAGTAAAACACAGTCACATATCAGCTTGTCTGTCTCGTCTCTTCTCGAATTACAAGAAGTATGTGCAATCTCGCTTCCGAGACGAGACGAGACACGTCTCGTCTTGTAACAACACTACCCACATTTAAATTGTTTAAGAGTCCATTTGCAGGTTATTAAATACTCATAGCACGCGTTACCACAGTCTATCATATCCTCAGTTACTTTAGGCAAAAACTGGGACGGTACCTTTAGCTTACATCCTGGGCGACACCTTCCTGCGTCGTTTCCCTTCCCCTATTCCGACCTGAGCCTAAGATGCTTGAAGGTCATAACTAACAAATGAATTAACCTGAAACAGTTCACCCAGCCAACACATTGACGCTGCGCACACATCCCATGAGTTATGATGATCAGTATATATAGTATATCATGTGGGATAATCTACTGCTAAAATTACATTCACTCAACATTAATATTTATTCTGTGAGGGTATATGATTTTCAGGTTACAATGATGATGGTTATTTCTGAATATATGACACAAAATTGTACGATATATATGACAACGAAAATTAACTTTCTGGGTCAATTGGTGAAATGGGCCCTTGATTTTCATTATTTGAATATTTTGGTTATGTTTCATATTTGAAGATAACCCTCGTACATTTCTGTGGGTAATTATTGCCAGCGCAGCTTGAAACTTCTATAGATGAAGGTAAATTGATTCTTGAATCAAATGCATTTCGAAATTTGAAAGTTGAGGGTGGGTCAATTGGTGAAATGGGCCTTTGATTTTCATTATTTTAATATTTTTCTTATATTCCATATTTGAATATAACCCTCGTACATTTCTGTGGGTAATTATTGGCAGCGCAGCTTCAAACTTTTATAAATGAAAGCTTATTAAGTCTTGAGTCAAATGCATCTCGAAATTTGAAAATTGAAGGTGGGTCAATTGGTGAAATGGGCCTTTGTTTGCAGTCATTTGAAAATTTCTTACATATATTTGAATATAACCCTCGTACATTTCTGTGGGTAATTATTGCCAGCGCAGCTTCAAACTTTTATAAATGAAGGTACATTGACTCTTGAATCAAATGTATTTCGAAATTTGAAAATTGAAGGTGGGTCAATTGGTGAAATGGTCCTTTGTTTTTCATTATTTTAATATTTTTCTTATATTCCATGTTTGAATATAACCCTCGTACATTTCTGTGGGTAATTATTGGCAGCGC
>JAGDQP010009838.1:0-10294 GCA_022664845.1 Lepisma saccharinum | reverse complement strand
CATATTTGAATATAACCCTCGTACATTTCTGTGGGTAATTATTGGCAACGCAGCTTGAAACTTTTATAAATGAAAGCTCATTAAGTCTTGAGTCAAATGCATCTCAAAATTTGAAAATTGAAGGTGGGTCAATTGGTGAAATGGTCCTTTGTTTTTCATTATTTTAATATTTTTCTTCTATTCCATATTTGAATATAACCCTCGTAGATTTCTGTGGGTAATTATTGGCAGCGCAGCTTGAAACTTTTATAAATGAAAGCTTGTTAAGTCTTGAGTCAAGTGCATCTCAAAATTTGAAAATTGAAGGTGGATCAATTGGTGAAATGGGCCTTTGTTTTTCATTATTTTAATATTTTTCTTATGTTCCATATTTGAATATAACCCTCGTACATTTCTGTGGGTAATTATTGGCAGCGCAGCTTCAAACTTTTATAAATGAAAGCTTATTAAGTCTTGAGTCAAATGCATCTCGAAATTTGAAAATTGAAGGTGGGTCAATTGGTGAAATGCCTTTGTTTGCAGTCATTTGAAAATTTCTTATGTATCATATTTGAATATAACCCTCGTACATTTCTGTGTTCAATTTTTACCAGCGCAGCTTGAAACTGTAATGAATGAAGATACATTGATTGTTGAATAAAATGCATTTCGAAATTTGAAAATTCAAGTTGGGTCAATTGTTGAGATGGTTGAAAATTTCTTATGTTATGTAACTCAACAGAACAATAATAATAATATATAATAATAATAATAATAATAATAGGATTAATAATAATAGTAGTGATGATTATATGTGTAATATTTATACTGCTGCTAGTACATTAATAATAATAATAATAATAATAATAATAAAGGAAGAAGAAAAGAAAAAGGAGAAAAATGTGATTATTACTCTTAATAATAATAGTATTACTACTACTACTGCTACTACTACTACTAGTAGTAGTAGTAGTTATATTATTATTATTATTATTATTATTATTAGATGTCTGCTAAAATCACCGTATTCTTGACGTGTGTACTTTTATTTTCCTTGTACTGGCAACATTGCGTTTGCATAGTAGTTTTTCACAATTGTCTGCTGGAATGTCTGCTACAATCACCCGCATCCTTGATGGCACCTCTAACATAAGCCCTGGCTAATACCTTACCGAATCCTTACCCCTACCCTATCTCGGCCTGAGCCTTAAATGCATAAAGGCCATAAATAAAACTCAAATTCTGCATTTGGCACGGAACGATACAATGATTATGATCTTATGAGCTTTAAAATTATGATTTCGCGATTGAAGTAATATGAGTCGCGCGCAATGACCTCTATCTAAAAACGATACTGGACTGACTGCTGTCATTAAAGATTTCATGAATATATGAGATCAGGAAGCGGAGGAGACACTATCTTGTTTGTCCACTTCCAGTCTAAACCAATATGGACCAAATTGTCAGTTGTAACTCAGGTTTTAACGCTTGATATCACTCTGCGGTTAGTTTTTGGTCGTAATTCTTCCAAAAAAACACGTAAATATTACTTCTAGTATTTTTTATCACATGCAAAATACGGTATACTATTGTATGAATAACTCCCCTTACACACGCCCCTATTAGATTCAGACATGTCTGAAGACTTTTTTGCATGAAGGAAATCGGAAGAGTAGTGGAGCATTGCTTTAAATGGAACTTTGTACACGTTCAAAATGTTCTATTTTTTTCTTTTACCGGACAGTTGTCGGAAGGCTTCACTGGACTTTCCGATTGTCTGAAGGATGATCTTGTTACAGTGGCAATGAAAAAAAAATGCGAGCTTGCACACCTTCAGACTTTTATCAGACAATGTCGGCCAGAGATCAGTGTTTCCATCCCACTGTTTTATAATTAAATATCCTATTTCTTTGCATTACCTACTGTTTTACTGTTTTCTTACTTAAATACCACAAACATTCCTATTATTGAAAGAGAATAAAAATCGATCGTGGTGTACCCCATAACCTAGAAATATTAACAGTTTATATATGATGTATAATGTTGTAAGTGATGATTTCCGTACTTGTCTCACCGGTCCAGTAGAGATGTCTTAACTACTCGCAATTAATAAACAAACTGTGTCGTAAAATTGGCCATCTGGTCCTATGTTTATATAAATATTGTACGTTTTCCCCTTGTCGGAAGTCTTTGTATAGACCTCCCACGTCGCTGAAACGTGGGAAAATATCCTCCTCCTCCTGGATGCGCGTGGGTTTTACTGCGCATGTATTTTATTGGTTTGCTGGTGACGAGATTTAGGAGTATGTAAGTAGAAATGGAGGAGTCAAACACTACTGAAATTATTACTCCACCAGCGGAGATTGAGGATTCTTGCAAATGCTTTTCGCGCTAGGTGGATGAGGCATATATATGGTCGACGATTGACGAATGGCTTCCCGACCGATTTTTTGCTGTGTGAAGGCTGTTTTAGAAACTGCCCTAGTCGTCGTGATCATCTCTGCGTGGGTCATGGAGGTGGCTTTCCATTTCCTGATATTTCACCTGCTGATGTCCATAGGATGTTCCAGGAAAAATCAGTGTCAGTGTTGAAAGACTGTGAATACGTTATTTAAAATTTATCTGGAGAAGCAATCTGAAGAAGCAGAATTGAATGACAACTTTAACTCAGGCACTCGTTATATGCTGAGAACCCGTTTGTGGGATTAGTGGAGTTACTTGGTGCCAACGACCGTACTCAACGATAAAAGTTTGTTTTAACTTGTATAGTAGATATTTAGTTGTCATTTTATATAGAGGACAATATTTAGTTGACATTATTAGTATCTGGTGGAACAAATTATGGTTCAGTATGAGTTGCATAGGTGACATTGTGAACAGGTGTATTTTAAAGTCATTAAGTACACATTTAAACGAAAGTCCTATTCAGTGTAATGAGTGTAATTTACATAGTATTAATGAATGTATGTACGTTTGGAACACACGATAAGTGATTACACAATATATTGAAACTCTCATAATTCACCCTAAAATTTTTCAAGTCTTATAAATGTTTTGAACAACAGGGTCATTCTCATATTGTGAAGAGTACATTGTTTAGAGTTGGTTATCGGTTCGTGAAAGATGCAGAGTGCATTGCACAATTAATACCTCTTATTCTTGAAAAACAGAATGTTGTTGGTTCTCGTTTGCTTTGTGCGAGACAGTACATCCTTGATTTTTAAGGCTTTTAAGATATCTGGTCATGAATATATTATGCGATATATTGTTTAGTTGCTTGTGATGCAAGCTTACTGTTTCATTGCATGGTACAGAACCTTGTGAAAGTTCTGATTTAGCGGTTGGCTACCAGCGTCAAGTGGAATGGTTAACTCAGAATTTGCGGGACTTACAGTGGGACACCTCTATCGGATATTCCGTATCCCACATCCGCCATATTGTGGCACAATGTTGTGAATTGGGTTCAATCTTTTATTATAAAGGAGCTGAAAAGATGGCTTTGCTACAGAAACTATTCCACATTGAGAATATCATAAATGTTGAAGATCAGGGATTACGCACATTAAATTTCAAACTGAATATAACAAGTTGTAATTAACACCTGCCAGTGCAAGAGTATGCATGCCCACTGCGTAATTGTATGCAACTACAATTTTAGATTAAATTACAAGCATCAAAAGTGGTCGATGTAATAAATACAATTCAATTGTAAAATTGTACTTGCATGATAACAATAAATCTATACTACAAGGATATGGTGTTTTATATCATGAAATGAAACCCCAATAAATTAGAGGTAAAATGTTTTTATTACAAATAAACTACTGTACTAAAAATACATTATTTCTTTCTTTGATTCTATGTACATATTTGAGTACCAGTTGATAATTTTGCTTTAGATTGGTTTTGTGAAATTTATTCAATACATTTTGATTACCAACTTTAAAGTAAATGAATACAATACAAAACAGTCCACATAAAACAGACTGGTCATGCTGATACTGAATAGTATTTACAGTTTCTTTGCAAAAACATGACAATAGGTCTGGGAGGTGAATTTCCCAGATTATCGAAATAGTAGCCGATTACTTTTCATTAATGTATACACAACCAATGACTGCCGACACTAGTCGAAGGACTAATTAATGCGGCTGGGCATTGCATATACACCACTGAATACCGTTTAACTTAAGCTGTCGTGTAAAGGAGTCTTCATGATGAGTTCACATCTGAGTGCAATCGCGGTTGGAATGTACCTTGGACAACGTTGCGTAAGAATATATCGAAGTAAGATCAGATATTTCAGGTACTGTCTCTAAGCTTGGCCTAACGCACTGCACAGCTATACTTTTCAAATTGGTGGAGTGGATGTGCACACGAGGATACAGGAGAACATAAATCTGTATATTTAGGACACTGGATATCTTTTACATTGATTACAGGTCATCTAAGAAGTCGTTCCAGAAAATGCTGGCGTGTTTCTCCATAAGTACACAACGCTGAACTGGCTAGTGTATAAATCATTAACAGTTTTAAGGTCACTATATGCTATATCACCATCATCCCAATGAAGTCCAATCGTATGCATAGTGATGTATTCATTGGTATATCTCAAGGCTATGGTTAAGTCCGAAAATGCAATTGGCGGCTTGAAGATAAAGACTGTGATGTATTTTGATCGGGATCCACGATCCTTAGTATCTCCTCCCTGGTCGAAGGCCGTGAACTGCACGGATTCATGGTTGTGTCTTACCTTGTGTCTTTAAGGAAGAAAACGCGGGAGAAGTGCTTCTAAGTACACGTTAAATAATTTGTAAATTTGATAGGTAATAACAGACCAATGAGAAATCATGATGTTAGGAATATCATCCTTAAGACGAGAAATTTGGCGAATTAAAATGAAATGACTTAGATGAAAGAAAAAAAGGTTTAGAGATGTGTATTGCGCAGAAGTGCTTTATAACGAGTGTGTTTGAGCACAAAAAATATTGTATAAGTCCTATGTTGTGATTGTGATGTTTTAAAGTCAGTGTGAATAGAAATTTTGTTGGTGGTGATCTATTGTTTGGAAGAAAAGATAGAAGCAGTTTGAGATTGAAAAAACTGTATCAGGATTTCGGTGTGCAGTATTACTTGTATTTAATTGAATAAATTAAGTACTTTGAACAGTGTTGTGTCTTGGTGACGATAGGCAACTTTGTTTATTTATAACGGATTTCTGGGGAGATGATGATAGTGGTTCTAGTGACACTTTTTTAAATGTAGTGAACGAAATGGTACTTTTTTGTTGAAATTTTATCAAGTATTGAAAAGCGGTCGGAGAGTCCCTCCTTGCTTATGGAAAGTGATGTTACTGTGAAAAATACTTTAAATGTAGTGCACTTAGAGAACAGTGTAAATTATCTAGCAAAAAGTGAATTTGCTGAAATATATATTGAAGAGAGGCCAGCCAGTCCATCCCTATTAAAATCAAATGTTACCAATATATACCCCAAGTGTGTAAATACAAACACAAAACTTGCAACGGAAGCCCCATGTAGAAATCCCCTCAAAATTATTAGAGGTAAAAAGTGAATGTCTTGAAATTGATAATGTTCTTAAAGATGAAAAGAAAAACATGGAAGAGACAGAAAGTAAGGGTGTAGAAGAAGACAAACATTTTCACTCAACTAGCAGGACAATTAAGTGTTGAATTCGCCATTACCAAGGACGAGGAGGAAATGTCTTGTGATTGTACAAATGAAACGGCGGATTCATGATCCTTATGGCAATGTTGTAAAAAATATAAACCAAATTGATATTTTTATGTGAAGAGTGTTTTAATGGGTACCCACTTTATGCAGTTCATATGTGTCGTAGAGGAAAATTTGAGGTTTTTAAAGAAGAAAAAGGATTAAGCGCTATTTAAACATTGCAAGATTTGTATAGTATTAATAAAAGAACACATTCTAAACTTAATACAGGTTTCGTTGGTTTTATTTGAATATTAAAGATAATTCATCACAAATAATAGAATTAGCCAGTGGTACGTTTTATGAATACGACTTGAATGCAAAGAGTTAGATCTTCTTCTGTATTTAAGCTTTGCCAATCGTTGAATATTTGATGGAATCCCTATATGGAAATTATAGTTCTAATGACTGTGGTATAATGGAGGAAGGAGCAATGTGTGAAGACGCTAGTGACAGTAAAGTTGTAAAAAATACTTGCAGTAAACACACGAGAGACCATGGAGGAATCATGTTACGGGATAGTGATTACGAAAGAAGATTTTGAAGATTTAAAGATTTTCAATGTTTGGAAAAAGTGTTAAAGGACGTTTACATTGAAAACGATCTTAGGTGTATCTCTTGCTGGAACATGTTTAAGGAAGATATAGACGGTTGTACTTGTAGATAATTTGAGAACAACAAATTTGTGTTGCACATACTAACGAATCCAGATTCTGTTCACGCGCTTTATGAACTGTTTAATAAATTTCATTGCTATACCAGAATTAACTTTATTGACTTTCATCGGTATTTGCCGCAACTGGTAAACATGAATGTGCGTGAAATCCTGTAAGCAAATGTAAAACCTACTGAATGAAACAGTATAACATTATTTTATGCGAACTGTGTAATTTTGTACACTGGCAGCGTATTGATTAGTACTGTAGAAACAAAATAAAATTTAGCCCAAACTGTGAGAATAAAAAGCAAATTAGAAGTGATAGAAAACCTTGCTTTTGTAGAAAAAAACACTACTTTTGTTTGAAAAGGCATGTATGTGAATTGCAAAATGCTTTTTTTTAGTGAACGAAACCCAAGCATTGAGATGATTTTTTTAAAAATAAATAGTAAGGTAAAATAGTTATTTGATTCAATTTTAAGTGCTTTCAGAATTATGATGAGGTATGTAGTATTTATAATAATGAGTTTTATTTTTGAGTATTATTTGTCGCCTTTAAACTGAGGCTGGAATATTAAATTTTATTTGATGCAGATTTTATGCTCCGATGGATGGTGTTGGTATTTATTTATAACATACTATTTTTTATTTGCAACTTAGTTGAACTTCATACGAATATCCTCACGTACTTTTAACTATTAGGATAGTTATCTGGTGGAATCGACCTGGTGATATTTTTATGATACTCACAATGCTGTACACCAATTTCTTGATGTTTTTAATGAATACCAGATGGTACAGAGATAAATAAAAAAAACACTAAGGAAGGAAATACGATTTATTTCAAACTACTCAAACTAAAATTAAAGTATACTATATGTCCAGGTAATGTGGATTCTAAAACTTACATTAGCATTTAATAATGCAAAATTATGATATACAAATACCTTTTAGTAATATTACAGTCATCTTCACAGTTTAAGTACGTAGTAATTTCATTGAGTCGCTTGTTCCTTTGTTCATTTTACAATATAATAACGTAACCTAATATGAGAAAGTGAAAAATAGTTTTCGTTCTTGTACCTGTTTCATTTGTAGGTTGTATTATTGTTTGCAAATGGATTTTCTAAATACACATATTCATTTTATCTTTTGAGAAACATTCTAAAAGTTTGATTGTTTGTGAATTTCATAGTTACAGCTTTTGTTTTGCATGACAGAAATTTGCTATCAAAAAGTATTTATCCATTTCGCTTTTTGTACTGTAGGGTTTATTCTTGCATGTATTGTTTTCTGAACATCTTATTTTTGTTTTCTGCTTGTGAATTTTAGTGAAAATATTTATCTGTTCGTCAGAACTTTGTATTTGAAACTATAAAACAATTTCCTTTTCTTTATTGGTTAAGAAATTTTCTAAAAGTTTTATGACGGAATACTTGTAGAAAACTTTTCTGCATAACAACATTCTTTGATGTTACATAGCTTATCTCAAAACGTTCAGTAGGTTACAAAACTGTTTTATTTCACTGCATATCAATCTCTTTTCTAAAAAAACGTTGTGACAATGTAACTTCATTTTACAAAGTTTGCTCTGTGAACGATAGGAAAAAGATTTATGTCGCACTACATGTGAAAATTTGTTGTTACATTACAAAATTCTTTGTTTTTTGTTTTCGTAATAGTAATTGTTACTTTTGTAGTTGTGACTTTTTGTTTGTATTAAGTTTTTTGTTTTCATATTCTGCAGCGTCAACTTAAAATGATACATTAGAAAATCACGAAACAATTTATTCTTAATTGTTTACGAAAACTCAAGTGATTTTGGCTATCAGTTACTTTAATTTTTGCAACAGTGAATCTAAGTTTCCCGTAGCTGTTGTACGCAAAATCTAGAAATCGATACGTGAAATATCAGTTTGACTGATCGAGTGGAGTGGTCTTTCTACCTGCGAACTTTAGTATAGCAACGTCCCATGAAATATTTCCTCAATTTTATTAGATGAAACCTTGAATAGCTGTTCTGCACATGTTACATCTTTTGCTATGACGTCATAGCTTTTTTTAAAATGATTGTGATATAACTCTCTATAAATGTATTTGCAGAGCTCTTGGTACTCATCTTTTGATGTACGAATATTTCGTTTTCACTGATGTGGAAAGTTTGAAATTATTGCGTTTTGCCTTTTTATATTTTGCATACTAGAGAAATGTAAAATTAAGTATTTATGAATTAAGAACTTTACAACTACGTGTCTAAAGGCTGCTTTAGACGACAGCATTTATACTACGATGAATCTTACGATTAGCAGTAGTGCCATATTTTGAAAGCAAGAATGCTACAATAGGGCAAGATACTATGGTATAAATCCACAACGTTTTTTTTTACGCTGGCACACTGCTTTCGCTAAGATTCATCGTACGAGAAAATGTATTGTCTAAAGCGACCTTTACTTTGTGATGGCACTTTTCTTTGACATTTCTCTGGCGATAAAAGTATTTCATGAAGCATTGTTAAATTTAATGCACAAAGATCTGTAATTCCAAGCGATCAATCCAGTACTATATTACCGTTACGCATTAAAAGATCTTTTTGGTTTTAAAATCTTTTTCATACTGCAAATAAAAAAGGGCTAAATATGGGACATGACTCGTAAGCTCTGATACTTATATTTATTCTAGGCGATAGAGAAAATCTATTTTATAGGCATTCGACTCCTTAGATAACAAAATGTTATTCCAATATAACGAGAAATTCATTTTGCATTTTCTTTACAGAAAATCTAAAACATTACAAATTATATACGAAATGCATTGTTTTTTCACAATTGGTTGCTTTGTTTTTATCTTACGTAATGTTTTTCATGTTTGATTTCAGCCATGTTTGAAGGTCATATGTTAACATAAAATGAATTTTATGGGCGGTAACAGCACTATAGCTTACGCCCGTCCCGATACGGGGGAAGCCCCTTATCTCGCTCATATCAAAATTTAGCTGTTAATTAAAATAATATAAAAAGATAAAAGATGAAGATGTAAAAGGTCTTCACAATCAGAAAACTGGTGTAAATGGCCAGTATAACAAGAAAGCCTGGAAATGGCTCTTCACAAGATAAAACAAAAATACACTACAAAAGTTAACAGATAAGGAGCATAATCATACAAAATAAACGGAAATCATAAAATTCTGCGAAAACAAGTAAAATATTACCGTTTAAGTTTAGGTTTGTACCTAGGCTTCCCTTTCCTTCCCACGGGATTGAAATCAATATCCATTAAGTGGTCCTGAATCATGTCTGAAGCCAAAGATGAACTTGGTTCATCGATGGGATGTGCAGACTCTTCCTGAGCTAATTGAGCAGACAACACGTTCGTCAGAGTCTTAATGCTTGTAGTGAGAGGCGAAGTTCGAACTAATTTCGGAACTTTATAGGAACTAAAAGTAGTCTTAACACGTGGAGCTCTAGAGCTCTGCACAGGCGTGTGTTGTCCCTGACTCTGCGTCGGCATATTGCCAGGAGTCTCCGATTCTTTGGGCGGCTTCGGAGTGTCGTCATGCACAACAGACTGTTTGTGTTGATACGTTAACTGTCTGGGTACCAACCGAGACAGTTTTAACTGCTATTTTGGCTACAACATGTGAAAACGCACCAGAGGGAAGGGTGCGATGAGACTCTTTTACGCGACGTTTTGCATCGCCAGCAGATATTTTCTCTATCACCATCAGCTCTCTAATATGTTTTTCTTCTTTAAATACCGGACAGTCACGAAACAAGGCCGTGTGATCACCCTTGCAATTAACACACGGAGGTTTTAGTGATGTGCAAGGATCCGCACCATGGCTACTGGTACCGCATATTGCACATACAGCAGAGGTCGCCTTACACGACGTGCTGGTGTGTCCATAGTGCTGGCATTTAAAACAGCG
>JAGDQP010009837.1:24092-49828 GCA_022664845.1 Lepisma saccharinum | reverse complement strand
AGAACTAAAAGTTTTCATAACTAAAGCTGTTTTTTACTATTGATATAGCCAAAGACCCATTATTACAACTGTAATCCCCTTCGCCAGTTGATAAAAGAATAACTGTTTGGAATTCCAAATTACTAATAAATTACAATACTTCTGCAGAAACCGTTGTAACACTAAAATAAACTTCTCATATTTCATCAGACAAAAGTATTGATAATCAGTGTACTGAAGTACCTTCTAAAAGCAGAAGTGAAACTAAGAAAGTATGGGCACCCCGCTAAAATCACGCGAAGTCATGTCTTCAGGCATAATATCTACTACAGAACGCTCCCCCTCCCCTCCCCCTCTGTTAGTTACGTCCCTGTACAAACGAACTGAAATGCTTATAGTTTCCCCATTAAGCCTTATAAATACATTCTCAATATATCATAAACTCCACGAGATACCATAATTATTCAATACACAAGTTCCGTTACTTTACAAATGTTGACTCGAACAACAATAATATATACATCTTACGGGGTAGTACTGAAATGTGCTCCTGTTCGTAGCCACAAACTGACATTAGCAATTATCCTTATTCTTTTAATTCGTATCTTCATACTAGATGTTTATATAACGTTAACACCCTAGCAATAATCAGTTATGTGTAAATCAATAACCATTTTTGACAAACATCCTTCGAATAAGCTAAATAACAAAATAGTACAAAACCTACAGGCATTATCATGAGACATACTCTCTAACTACGTACTGTTGATCTTACCCTTTAAATAATATAATGAAAGCTCGTTTAACCGGAACTAGTTTATCCAGAACGATTTTGCAGAAATAATTAAACAATTTTTCATCGTTTCAAAATTTTTGTTTATTGTATACAAGTGAGGGCGTCTAATCAATTCTCCGCAGTGTACACGTGTAGTGTTGTGCTCTATTTGAGCTTAATTTATTAAAATAAAATTTGTCTTTTGTAAAATAAACCATTTTATTACTCTCTATTTTCGTATTTCCAGGCTCTTATAACATGAAAAGTCGTAAACCTAGTTTATCCGGAACAGGTCCAGTCCTATCAAGTCCGGATAACGAGGTTTTAGTGTACTCCTTAAAGTAAATTTTTGGACATTCCCAGTTTTCCTATCAATTCTTCAATTATAGTGAGATATTACACTAATCACCGGGAATGAATTCCGCTAAATATGTTCACAAGCAAAGGGTTCTGTTCAGGCACAAGAACGGCAGAACCGAACCTAGTTCATTCCAAAGAACACATACAGCTATGGTTACATGCAAAATCGCAGTGTCATCATTGAAGGGGTAAAAAAGTTATCAACGTTTTAAAATAAATACATGAAAAAAAAAAAACTAGTTATCGATGTGATATAAAATTGTATATGACACGGCAAAAAGTATGTTAAAACACTATGGATAATCAAAAATTGGTCAAGACACAATCACTTTTCACAATGAGCAAATATCATAAATGGCAGACTAGAATAATAATCTGCGCATGTTTAAGCGAGACCATGTTCGAGGCAGAACTCGAAAGGTGTTTTAAGCAGAATTCTAAGGGCATTTTTCAAATGTATTTGGAAGAATGACCTTAACATTCTAACATTATTCTGTCATATACTTACATACAGAATCTACTAGCAGAGAACCATCCTCTTGAAGCGTTTCTATGAAGTGCTTGGAACTGGAAGCTGAAGCTAGAATTTCTAAAAGTTTTGCAACTTCCACTGGTTCAAGTGTCTCCACTGGCTTTTCACATGTTTGAAGAATAGCATCGGACCTGTCCTTAAACTCTTTACAAAAAAACGTAACAGCTGACACGGGGACTTTATTCGTTTCAGAATTGGAATCTGTGTTGGATGATATTATTACATAAAGTTGATCAAGAATGTATAGTTGGTGCTGACCTTCTAGCTGATGGTAAACACTTTGTAGGTAGCCTTCTTCCGACAACAGGACTTCCAATGTGTAAGTTCTGTTTAGAAGAAAAAAAAGTAAAATTAAAACTGATATGTTTCTATTCAATTTTCTACTACGAAAGAGGAAAATGATTTGATAACGGCAATACAAATGTGATTAAAAAGTTTAAAATAAATGGAAAACCCCGTCATAAAAAAGCTGATAAAACATTTAACACAACGAAAGGCCGTAGCTCAGTTAGTAGACTGAGGCTTACCAATCAGCTCTTGGGAAGGAACGATTCAAGTGCTGACAGGTTTCTCCAGGGTTTTTTTCTATCACATCAGGCAAATTCCGGAATGGTACCTTCAAAACAGGCTCTGACCGACTTTCTTCGGTCCCCTACCCTATCCCGGTCTGAGGCAAAGTTGCCTAAAGGCCATAAAGAAATTTAAATTCAACAATCAGTACTCGATCCAATCGAGCTGTCTTGTGTGAATAAAACGGCATGAAGATAAAATTTCCAATACATTAAACCTACAATAGGCAGGGTTCAGTGCACGATTGAAGGAAGAGAGATTTTATTTTCTGAAGCAATTACGAAGTCTTTTAGCAGATTAATAAGTTCTATCACAAAATTTTGATCGTAACTAGTCAAATCTACGAACTTTTGTGGAACTGTTATCGTCCTGCCAATTTCAGACATTTTGTCCTAAGATATAGTGCAAGTTTCCATGTTTGTTGCGTGCGTTAATCCCAGAGATTTTAGCTTTTACGCATTCACCTTATTTTTCGTCTTCCCATGTACCTTTACTGAATACTAAAACGCTGTAAGCAATTTAGGCAAGAAGTATGGATAGTTCTTGGCTAATAAAACGTAGCTGTGGTAAGTAATTCAGTTTAGACCACTAACGCTACGATGTTTGCGTCTGATCAACTATTTTAGCAGCTGTAGTTGGCATTTTACTATTTGAACCGTCAACTGACTACTGCCTATGGTAGTTTTAATACAGTGAAAGTTTACCTTTGTGCATATTTTTTTTCTCATGATGAAGCGCGGTTGGATATAGCGAAAATTGTGCAGATTGTTTAAACAGTAAGCCCACGTAGGTTTTTTCAATTTCCCAAAATTATGAATACGGTTACACGTACTGTTTCCTAAACGAAAGTGGACGTGACAAAATAATAAAATAAGAATAAGCTTAATTTTAGTCATCATGTACCATATTACAAATATAAACTCAACAAAATAATTAACGTTAGTTGCTCTGACTGAGCTGTATTTTATTGAATGAATTCCAGATACAAATCACAATAGTCATTTTAAATTGGTCATTTAACAATAACACAAGAGGAAAGGACTTGAGAAGGAATAGGCCCTGGCCTTCTTCAAGCCAGCATCCAAGCATTTTCCTGGAGCCACCACCGAGAGAAACCAGGGGAAAATGTAATCAGAATGTCCGACCCCTGGGTAAGAATACATGATCTTCCGAACGCGAAGCCAACGCTCTACCAATCACTTGTTTGTAAATGAAGTTATTAATTAATATAAAAAATACAGTGGTTATAAACGTGCATCTAATTTAGTTTTCAATATATTCTTTCTGAGCTTTTATTCTCTGATACAGAAAGTGTCACTTAATGGTGATAGATCAAAATTTTCGACTGAAGAAAATAATCTGTTTTATCTTGAATTACTGACACGTAAGGGCAACAGTACATACCTCAATGAATGCGTTTCACAGGTTAATATCACCTTCAGTATTTCAAATCTCGATGAAGATTGACTGTAAACATAGCACAAAACCGAAGAGGAGACGACCAAAATTTACTTTTTATTATTAAATAAATTTTTACCTCTTTTCTTTACATTTAAAACGAATGGAAAAAGCCTACTGGATATGTCTTTATAAAGAAAGCTGCACAATATTTCGCGCCATTTAATAGAGCTTCCTCAGGTACGCACAAACGGATAAAACTTACGATACATTAAATTTATCATAGGTAGAAAGGATAAAGCATGTGGCGGGAGTTCAGATCGTTAAGTATGACGTTGTGACAATATTTTTCTATTGTGCCGAATAATGTTTTTGCCAACTTTGGTGTAAATACGTCCAACGATACAGAAGAAATTTGAAAACTTGAATTTTTAAAACAGGTAGGCAACACTAACAACTACGGCGCGCGAAATACCTCTGGAACACCCCCAGTAATTTTCTATTGTGTTGAATGTTTATGCCAAGCTTGGTGCGAACACGTCCAACGGCATACATTTTAAAATGGCAACATTGGCAATTCCGGTGATGCAGACTACCACTACGCTCTGTCCCAGTACATTATATTGCACTCATTTTTTCAATTTCTTCCTTCGAAATTACTGAAGGACTAAATCCTCTTCTTTTATTTCTTCTATTTTTTTTATGAATTCTTTGCGTTTTTCCTCATCCCTTTCCTGATAGAGAAAAGTTTTTTTTATATGTTATACGTAGGAGAGTGAATATGGTAACTCAGTTACAGTATGAAACGTCAGAGACTCTTTTTTTTTTATATTGAAATCAGAAAATGAATTAAACGACTCTGCACGACCTATGGATTGTTCTTCACAGTCACTTCTGAAATAAATAAATAAAAATAAGAAGTGTAATGTTGCAGTTTAACAGGACCGATAGGAAACTGAATTACGCTTAACCCGCGATCTGGTGACGTCAAAGCCACATATAAACTAGATGCAAATGTGCATATTCCGGTAAGCCCTATGGAAATTGAATGGACGCTACTTCAAATAAAATGTCTTAGCAGATAGGGCGTGCCATCCTACTGCTACGTTGACTCCTTCAATCAACGGTACAAGATTTCTTGCTAACGCGGCGCTACTGTCGCATGTTAACCCACCATTGCCGTCTGCTCTACGCGTACGTACATACGGTTTACAAAATTGCTAAATTAAAACCATTTCGTTTAATATAGTTGACGTAGCAGTAGTCCCTTATTGGAGTCTCTGGTATCCCACCAGGCGCCTCCCCAGGTGGTGGATAGGAAAATGCCGACCAGACATGCTGGATACCGGAAATATTCCGGGGAGAACCAAAACCAGTACTGCTGCCTTATAGTTAGTAATGGGATATACAAAGGCTAAGAGAAGATAACCCCGAACAAAAATAACATGGTGAAGAGAAGGGAAAGTTTATTTTTCCGGAAACGGATATCGCTAATTTAAATGACATGTGTAGACATAGCCTGGAGATTTGTAAGATACGTAACAATATATTTGCAGCAATACATTTTATTTTTTGCTTTGTACTGAGATCACATTTTTCACGGTTAATAGTAGCAAATAAAATCGATTAGACATTTTAGTAAAAAGGTAATAGTAACATCTACAAATTATATTCTTTTAAGGAAAAAATTAGGGAACATACACTAAAACCTAATTTATCTGGAACGATTTTTAAAAACTAAAGTATTTACCCTCTACCTGCACCCTGTATTTCAACAATAATTGTAAAATCAACTATTTTGTTATTCTATTTCTGTATTTGCAGACTCTTATAACATGAAAAAAATAATAATTGAACATTTGGTTTATCCGAAACCGGTCCGGCCCCATCAAGTCCGGAAAAACGAAGGTTTAGTGTACTATCCATTAGCTCCGTGTACCTCTCACTAAAATATTTCTAATTTATTGGAATTGGTAAACAAGGCATATTTCCTTTTCGAATGGGAATTCACGCAATTCTGGATCTGCAAGAGAAGACAATTACTATCCTACAACATAAGTTTATTCTCACGGAGACTCACACACATTTCTAGTATAGTGAGAGAGACAAATGATAAGATGCATAGTTAACAATAAAGGTTTATCGTTCTGACAATTACAAGTTAGTATTATAAGAGCAATCAAGGAATATTTGAATTTAATAATTTAACAGACTAATACTAAGAAACTGTTAACCCTTCTTTAATAAAAAGAAGTTTTATTGCTGCCAAGTCGACGTGAGTCTGTAATAACGTTCCTTTTACTCCATCTCTTACGATTTATTTGCCACACGAAACTATAACGTCTGATAGTTTTCAGTTTTGACTGAATTTTTACAGCAATTTACTAATTTGCTTGGAAGTACTATTTCCTTATGAACATGCTCAGGGTCCTTCTTTTAACTTGTCCATCTTTTGTTCTTCCTTTCAACCTCCTTTTGAATTTTTTCGTAATGGTAACCCTACAGAACTGTATTGCATTGAAGTGTACACGGCACTACCTATTCAGAAATAACTGTAAAATAAATGGGTTTTCTAACATTAATAAAAAGTATTACAGCTTGATCCCTAGAGCTTGCATATTACACTTTTTGTCTATATTTTCCCGTTGCATGCTTGGAAACGTCAGTTCTTGATCTTGAAATCTGTTTGTAGGATTTAGGTATATATACAAGTTTAATAGTGTACGCGTAAATTGGCACAAGCGAGCTGAAAGCTTTTTAGTGACCCCTTTTATCGCTTTTAGTTTTTTTTTTTTTTTTTTTAGGTGGATTTTGATGAAACTTCATGGAAGAAAACTAAGAGCCACTACAACAAACAACACGTCATGTTCTGCGAAATTATACTATGTACAACATCAGAACTACGTGAAATATACAGTGTAACTATACCATGTAAGGCAAAAATCAGAAGATACCCTTCTCTTTGAAACCAGCTCATGAAAAGGAACCCAAGTTGGTGCTTGAAATAGTATAAATTGAAAATAGTTCTGGAGGCGAATCGAAAGTGCAGCCTACCATTTTCCAAAAGAAACAGTGATCTGGGGAAGCGGGATGTGCTTGGAAATGATGTAAAACTATGCGATAGTACTACATACTACCAAATAATTAGGACCACAGGTTTAACTTTAGTAAGCATCTAGTAGTATACTTCCGAACAAACCAACGAATCCATAGAACGCAACTCCACATGTGACTACAGGCAATTCTTCATCAAATTCACCTTTAGGTCACTTCATCAACCTTAAGGTAAGAAGAAGCCTCAAGGTAACCTGGACACTTCACTTTGTACAACTCACCATAGGTAATCGACATTCGACGCCACTCCTGGTGATCCTTCCAAAACTTTACTAAATTTCATTGCCCACGTACCATACTTGAAATGTCTGTGTCACCTTCAGAAAGTCTACACAATACATTAACTTAAAATTCCATACTTTATCTCATCACAAACCCTGACTAAACAAGCCACGAGCTGACAAAGAAATATTACTACATTCCATACTTAATCATAATCTTCATTTAACGGGATCGCATCAAAATCAACACTGGTCCATCCATTGTGTACTAGAGAGAGAGTCTTTACTTACTGGGTGTGGAGTCCTACGGTACATGGTCGCTATTTTGAATCTCGCTCGAAATTGTTAAATAGGAAGACGATCATGTTCTATAACAACGTACTCTAGAATTTTCCCGCAAACACACTGCTGTAACTAGTTTTGCCGTATCTATATACCTGTGAAAGGTGGTAACTAGTAATAGCCATAGCAAGAATAAAAAAAAAATGCCTATTTCTTTTTGAAAAGGTTGAAATATTAAAACAGGGAGGGTACATGCTGGAGACTATGGCCATCGCGGCTACCATCTTGAAGTCAGCCATTTTGTAGAAAACATTGAGCATGTGCTGTAACCACCTCTAAACAAATTTAGCACGTTATCTCTTGCAAGAATACAGTTATGTCGAAAATAACTTCACCAGCGTATTCCTGACTTAAGTCCAGAGTAATAAATCAACCTTTTTTTTTTTTTTAAGTAGAGGGAAATACAAGAAGGTCGACTTCAGGTGGCGGTCAAGTTGCTCATAGCCTTGGACAAAAGACGCTCCTACCCAGTACCCGTTGGTATACATCGGATGTTTATTTTAACTGTTTCAAGAAAGGGCACTTCCTTGCTCATGCCTAATTTAAAAAAAAATGTATATATTAACACGTTATTATTTCCCATAAGAGTACAGAAAAAGCTAAATTAACTGTTTCTGGTAAAATTTTAGTCCAGACTGACTTTCTTCCTGTTTAAAAATTTCGAGTAAGATTCAAGATTGCCGATTCCAAAATGGTGGACGTGTAGGTAATACACTTCATCCAGTAAGACTGTCTCTCTAGTATTCAACAGTATCAATTTGGCTTCTATTATATTAGCTGTATCAATATAATTGCCTAACACTGTAGATTTCATATAGCTCTATTTCCTATACATACCTGAGAATATGACATATGTTATTGTGCATAATACACAAATGTACTGAGCAGAAAACGACGTGCTTTTCCGTTCTGTTGACCCCTAATAAACATGTGCACAGTTTCATCACCGCATCCGCCGAAAAGTATACCTTCTGTCGTAGACGACACTGGGTAAATAAATGGGTTTACCAGAGGAGATAAATCAAACTGTGCAATATAAAACTTTGTATCCGAACTGGAAGCGTCAATTTTTAAACTCTAAACCCGAGTTTCTTTTTGCAAACATTCATCGTAACCAGACTTATTCGCAACTGAATACGTGAAGACTTTCAGAACATATGTCTGATATTTTAATAATAAATTCTTACGCGTAGCTTCTTTATGTACGTAACAATAGGCTCTTAGCTGTAACCAGACTTACTCGCAATTTGCTTATGTCTGTAACAATAGGCTCTTAGTCGTAAGCAGACGTACTCGCAATTTGCTTGTCTGTAAAGCTATGTTCTCACAGAGAAAGTTTATGAGCCGCTAGTGCGAACAACAGAAGTTACCCAGTACCAACAGTCGTACTATCAACTTAACTGATAGCACGACTTTTGCTATTGGGTAACTTCTGCTGCCACGCTCACTAGCGGCTCGTACACTATCACCGTGATAACACAGTTTAAGAATAGGTTCTTCGCCGTAACCGGTCACGGTCCTAAGGTACGAGGAGAAAAATCGAATGGTATAACCCAAAAATTTTGAAGATGAACCGAAACTGTAACGTTTGCTGACTTTAAATGAGTCGCTTTACTCGTTAACTTTATTATAAATTCTACCCTTCAAGGATCAAATTAAGAACATTGGGAAAATACAACCATCTCTGTCATACCAACACAAGTTTTCGTTCTTTGGACGGATATTTGGGACCGCGCTGCATAGTGGGACAAAATGTCGATCTAGCGGGACAAAATACATTTTTGACAATGTTTGTAAGTTGTTTACTTTTGTACTTATTGTGTTGCTTTAAGTCCAAGTTAATTGTTCTAACGCTTGCTAAGTTCCTCACAGAAGATATGGCAACGCTGCACGCCACACAAGTGACCGGAATCTGTGGTTAGCAAAATAGCTATGCAGACAGCTCAGAGTGTGGAAAGTTGAAGGACGTGTTGTTCTAACCCTACCGGATGTAGTTTTAAGATTGCAACTGATTACTGTTACTGAAGGTTTGAATAATTTGTCTGCAACACATGCAGTTTTGTTGATAGTGATGGAATTGAAAAAATTAATGACATCCACTAGGTTTGTGTTGACTTATGAAAAAAACATAACAAGGTAGGATTGATAATTAATTTCATGAATGTAGTATAATGCTCCTACATTCATACAGTATAATTAGAACTTGCCCCAAAGTGCCCCTTTGCTGTACACGCAGCATGTTTCATGGAAGGCACACAGGTACATTATGGATTTTGAAACTGACACGTTTATCTGACTGACCTGAAGCATGTGCCTCACATTGAAGACACAAATGGGAATGGAATGGGAGATGTTCACAACGTTATTTCATCTGCGGGGCTACTCCTAAAACCATGAACGAAAACAGAGGTGAATGATGCACCAGACATAAGTAAATACAGATTTGGTCTATCTGCATTGCGTGCGTGGATCAGGTTTTTCGAGTGTCTCCTGCACATTTCCTACAGACTAGAACTGAAAGCCTAGTAGGTTAGGCGAACAGAGCATAAGGTTGCCATGAAGAAAAGAAAAGCAGAGATAACTGCACAGTTCAGACATAAAATGGGTTTGATTGTTGATCAGCTATTATTACCTGGGGGGAAAGGTAATTCCAACTATGGAAATACAGCTCGCCGCTTCTTCGCAGATCCTGAACGATCGTCGACTATCACTGGAATTGATAAGGAGCTTATACACAAATTTGGGACACTTTTGAGGGCGATGTCGTCTGGGTACACCATAAATACTAAGGCATTCGAATCATTTGCAAAAGAAACCAGGCGCATGTACCTGCAATTATATCCCTGGTTTTATATGCCACCCTCGGGACACAAAATTCTCATACACGGTGCTACTGTCATACAATATGCACTACTGCCAACTGGAATGCTGTCGGAAGATGTGCAAGAGGCTAGAAACAAGCATTTGAGAAAATTTCGTCTTGGATATTCAAGGAAATGTTCCAGACAGGCAACTATGGAGGACGTGCTGCATAGCCTTTTGAAAACTTCTCCCATCAACGAGCAAGAGAAGTACCCTCCCTACCCACGGAAGTTCGCAGCTTACTGCATCAAAGAGACGCAGCATCATAGAAAAATGAAGATTTCGAACTATCAGTGATTCTGACTGGTGACTAGTGCTGATGATGGTGATGAGTGAAGAGACAAAGAAGAACTGGTTAGGTTTAAAATAATGACTATTTGTTGTGTGTGTGTGTTTGCATTTTAATGTCGAGGAAAGTAAAGCTATTTCCCTCAACGTTCGTTCCCTATAAGAATGAGAGAATCTTGTAGCCTTTATTTACTACTTTTAGTTGTTATAACAATATATTTCCGTGTTTTGTGTTCATCATTTGTACCAGCAGCAGTTCCCGATTCACAGTGTGTATTGATTTCAGCAATGTCATTCTGTCTGTGATAATTCGGCAATAAAAGGCTAGAAATTGTTAAGATTGATGAGTTACGATTAAATTCATTATATTACTGAACATAATAACTATATTTTGTGCCTCATTATGTAAAATCACCTATCACATTGTAAAATAATTTTGTCCCGCTAGTTTGGCATTCTGTCCCACTGTGCGCTGTCACGAATTCTTCATCCCTAACCGAGCACGTAGTTTCTAAGGACGGAACATAAAACATAGAGGATTTATACGAAGCTAGAGGATAGGGCTTCTATCAGATACCATCCCGATTAATTGAAAAATAAAATAACACCAAAAACTAGTCAAGATAGGCAGCGTCCTTATGGTTTGTAGCTGCGCCTCTTGTTCAGTGCCGATTCGTAACAGCGACCCTCCCAAAAGAACATGAAAAACTTGGTGAAAGAAAACAATTTTTAATTTTAAAAGAAAAGAAAAGAGAGAAAATATTAAACATCACAGATTCATGTTTGGTTTGAAGATTTGAGTCCGTAGTTATAAATCTCTAACATAAATAAAATTAACCATTCAAATAATAATAATAAATAAAATGCTTAAAAGCACGGGACTTGGTATAAAGAAAGTACTTCGCCACCCAAGTAACATATGAAAAGTCCCCATACATCAAAGTTGTACTATGGGCGCCATTTTGCTTTTTTTTTTTTTACTTTACTTTACTTTTCGCGGAAACTATACCGCACTTCAAAAAGTGTTTTAAATTAGTTTGTTCATCAGAAAATTAAAAATCTTTGTTGTTAAGACCTTTTTTTTTATTGATCAGAAGCCACAAAATGGCACAAACGCTAAACTTATTGTCATAATATGCTATTTTCATTTAGCATTTTTAAAATGATGAAGGTAGAATTTAATGTCAACAACAAAAACTGCTCGCAAAAGCTTTTCCTAAATTGATTACGCAACTTTTCTGTGAAGAAATAACATAAATGATAACATCACTACACAAAATGTAAGCACTGATAATAAAATATCATAAATTTTCAATTAACATTCACTTAAATTTTAATCTATTTGAAAAAAACAAAACAAAAAAAAAAAACAAGCGGTTATGTACAAAAGTACTGTTTTCTAGGCAGAAAATGTTGCATTTCAACACCTGAACGTAGCATTACTGTGAAGAAATACGATTCATCAACTTTTTTCAATGTGACGCTTAGTTTCCACGAAAAAAGATAAAAAAAGAAAAGAATGGCGGCCGTAGCACAACTTTGATGTATGGGGACTTTTCACATGTTACTTGGGTCGTGAAGTACTTTCTATATAACAAGTCCCATCCTTTTGAGATTTTTTTTTAACCGATCTAAGGATTTGGGCTTCTGAAATAAAAAAGTCGTTCCCTTCGATGTCATTTTGTGGCTTTAGGATTAGTCAAATGAAGAAAATGGTAGTTACAAAAAGACTGATAGTTTCATGCTGAACAAACTTTTTTTTTTTTTTTTGATGTGATAGTTTCCGCAAGAATTGAAAAGAAAAAACTCAACTTTGACTGCCATTTTCCAAGATGGCGGCCGTAGCACAAGGGTTTTTTTTTTCGAGGACTTTTAGTATGTTTTTCGGGCAGCTAATGGTAGTTATACGAAGTTCCATGCTTCTATGAGGTTTTTGTTTAGGTAATGGGGAAATTTTGACCTAAAATGACTGCACTACAATCTTGTGAAAATTTACGTAGCGGAATGAATGTATTGAACTTAACAAATTAATTATTTATTAGAAATACAATGAAAGAAGAATGGTTGGCTTTGATTTATTATGTGCTCTTAGTGGGATATATTTTGAAAGAGAAACTGTAATCGTGAAAAGAGTATTGAGGTTAATTTGAAACGAAACGATGTATTCCATAAAAAGTTGGAAGGCGAAAGTACAATTCGGGTTCACAATGCGCATCCTTTCTCGATGATATGGACGGGATCCCATGTGTTACACCTAGAACGCTCAGAGTGGTTCTTTCAATCTTGAAGGTATCCGTCTGTGTTAGTAAACAAAGAACTTAGAGTGGCGGAAGTGGCCTTTATAACGTGCTTGAAGATTTCAATGAACTCAAAAACTGTCGGTACACTCAAGAAGCAACTCACTATATAAATATTTACCACTTTAATTTGGAGTGGCTTGTTGGATTAAACAAGTAATCTGGATGGAATTGCTTTCCGAACAATCTTATTAGTAACTATGAAAAGTGTGAATCGATGTACATCAGTACCAATTATAAATTTGCATCCTAGTACTACTTACACGCCATTGTGTTTGACAGCAGATCAAAGTAGAAAACTCGGCTAGTCATCATCGTCATATTTGATCCACCTATGTTGAATTGAATTGGATTCAATTACAGCCTTTAGACTATGATTCAGACTGAGATATGGTAGGAGGAAGGATCCGTAGTGTTAAACCAAATTGTAGTTTCGCCTTCAATTTTTTATGCAATACATCGTTTCGTTTCAAATAAACCTCAATAATGTCTGTAACTCTCTTTTCACTATTGGTATCTCTTTCAAAATATATCCCACTAACAGCACACAATAAACCAATTTTAATGCATTCATTCCGCTACGTAAATTTCACAAGATTCTGACAGTGTCTTTAAAACGATAATCGATTACTAGACTCTGTTAGAAAAAAAAAATAAGTATAACCTACAACATTCTATTGAAAATAACACATCTTCAAAGATAAGTTATACTAACAACTAAAATTACTAACTAAATTTAATTTTCAACTAATACAAATTTGACTAACATTATCGTAATAAATTCCCTAAGGTTTTAATTGCTCTGTCTAACGAAAGAAATAGCTTAAAATGAACTGTACCTTCTTTTTTATTTTTTTTCACTATACACATGGAATTTTGAAATAACTCAAAAATCAATGAAATTTACTTTGACAAGTGGAATAACTTGATGCAAGCTTAGCAATTTAAGCCAAAAGATTTAAACAACGTTGATCTAAGCACTCTCGTTTACAAGAATCAAGGTTGAAGTAGCATTACCAAGACAAGAAAGGAAAATAAATTGTACTTCTGACAAAAATAAAAACGTTGTCCTGGATAGGAATCGAACTGAGGAACACTGGCACACCAATCCGATGCTGTAGTCACTACACGCCCGAGTTTCCCTATTTATAATTAGTCCATCAGATCGCACGAGACGCCTATAGTAAAAGTGTGGGAGTTGGCGAAGATCAGACTACGTCGAAATCTGGCACGTGAGATGACGTGGAAGTGCAAAGAAAATAAACAAATAAATTTAAAGTTTGACAAGATTCCTTGCATAGTTGCTGGTTCCAACAAGCTTGAATTAGATTGGTTATAACAACCAAGCCACTTATGTTTTTCCAACTAGTTTGTTTCATGTTTGTGTGTCAAGTTCAACACAATATCCAGTTTAACAAGCTTAAAGTAAGTGACTGACAGCCTTGTTGCAAGCTGGCATGCTATCTGGGTACGTGATATATCACATGAAAAGGCCTCCAAATATCATCATCTATTTTACTTGCCACTACACAGCAAAGACAAATTGTCATAATCGTCGAGAGCTCACAACTACCTAATGGGGATAGGGTACACGTAGAAGGTAAAGCATTGTTCGGGCGCTGTTGCGCCTCATTTCTACCTCACTAGCTAACACAGTAATCGTTCAACCATATTGATATATATATATACATCACTTTAGAGCTTATGAAACAGACAACAGCTTTAATTTCAAACAGGTTTTTGATATTGTGAGTTTGAAACAAGCTATACGGTATAAAGTGTAAATATTGAAAGCAAAATATCGTTATTTTGCGCTTTTGATCAAAATTACGGTAAAACTACTAGAGATAGCGCACAACGCATGATAAACATTTTTGTAGCCTGTTATCTAGGAATTATAACAAACAACAATCATGTCGTTATGTCTATTGGTTACGGAGATATAATACAATTTCTGAAAGATTTGTAGTTTCGTGGGGATTGGGGGGGTCGGGAGCAAGAGGGTGGGGGGGAGACTTTTGAGAAAACACTCCCCTTCAAATTTTCAGCTTTTTACTAATTAGTTTCGATAAAAGCCTATTTTTCGCCTTTACTGATTGAACTCTTCCTCGCTATAAAATAATGTTCTGTTCAATAAACGCCTCATTCGGGACAGAATATCACAGTTTAATTTTTAAATTCTTATTATGATATTAACACGCAGTACTCAAAATAAAAGGATTAAATAATTTATTGTTTTGATAAAAATAGGGGACGATAATATCCTTTACTTGCTTTTTTTTTTTTCCCCCCCCCCCCCCCCCTTATAGTGCTTACATGTACGAGCTTAACTTATCTCTTACGTTCATGATATTGTGGCTTCTATTCCAGTAGTTAACTATCGGTACCGTACATGCATCTTTATCAGAGTAAGGACAGAGAGAACAAATAGAAACAGATACAGGAAGTAACGTGTTTATTAACGAATCTGCCTTGTTCAAAATATTTTTTATAATTACGAGGTCCTTTTCCTACGGTTTAAGGAGTCACAAAACCGGTAAGATATTCCTAAATATATTTTAGACACGTGTGGTCACAACACGAAGTGAGGGTAAACTACACACTCTTTCGTTGGTTTTTACGTTTCGTATCCCAGGAGGTGAAGAACAGGAAAGAAGAAACACACGCGACTGAGCAGATTCACGTACTACAAGCGCCATAGGAATACCGAGAAATGAAACTCTGTTTTCACCAGCAGACGGCCTTCCCTAAGTTCCGTAATAATCTGCTTGTACAGTGCCTGCATACAGCAAGAAAATGCATTTAAAAAAAATTTAAAATTAAAAAAGAATTAAAAAGGTAATTCTTCAATTAAGTACACGAAATTACAGGTGTTCTTTATGAACCTCACAAAACGACTTAACAAATATGAAAGGACCTGTTTGCGTACTGCTTGGTATAGGACTGCCAACCCCTGTGGTGTAGTGGTTTTGGTTCCTGACTTAAAATCGGACTGGGGATTCACGAACTATTGAACCCTGCTGACGGCCATGCTCACAGACCTTTTTCATGGCTGTACTCATTTTCACAAGGTGAATACCAAGATAGTATCTACATTAATGCCCCGATCGACAAAGAAAAGAAATATTTTCTCCTTCCTTCTTCCATGAGCAAAACTAAAGTCACAGACAAAGGCGTGCAATAGGCTTAAAAGCTGTAAAGCACAAAAGTGTATTAATCAAGTTTTTTCAAGCATCATTGATTACAACTTTTCATGAAGCGCTGTGTTCCAATATTTTTTTCAAAAACATAGGTTCTATCTGGCTGCATTCATAAAAAATCATATATCACTAAAAACCACATGACCAATCTCTAAAAATTGCAATATTTCACTAGATCTACTCAACGTTCATCAGATTAGTTAAAAGACAAATGTAAAAACTTACGGACTCACAGAAAGGTTGAACGAACTAACCAGTAATTTCCTTATAGCGCTTACCATGCGAGTTACCGACGACCTCTCTCTTGTGAAGCTAAAAATCCTTTAGCTCCCGGTTTTTCCTTCCAATCAATTCTCAACTAATGACAAGGTTTTGGAAAAAGTAAGAAGTCAAACAGGAGAAAGGAAACCGTTAAAACGCAACTTAAAAGTTTCCGTTTACCAGAAAGAATATAAGAATTAAGAACTTACGCATACGTTTGTGTATGGTCTTGTAGAGGAAATTATCTGCTTGAAAAGTACCTTTACTTCCTTAAAAGCATGCTGCGAAGCACATCAAGTTCTTTAAAACTTGTTAAAGACACGGAAGTAGTTATACGTGTAAAACTACACGAGTTCCATATTTAAAAAAAAAAAATCCGTTTGCATGTTACATGCGGTAAATACGCGTCAACGAATGTACTACAGGTACCACACATGTACTTCCATGCCTTTAGCAACTTTCCATTTTATAAGAGTAAGCAATATTTTTACCTAGTTTTCGGATAGCAACTTTACACCACATGCTTCAAGTTGACATATTTAACGTGAATGTAAATAGGCTTGCTGTACTCTGTAGTGACGAACTTCGTCTAGTTTCGGTAGATACGTACAAAATTTTAAACAATCATTTTCTTCATATTTTCTACTATTCTCCATTTTTTTTATGTACAAGGTTAAGTTTTAATACAAGAGATTTAATTGAATTTTTCTTAATTGTTATTACAGAAGTCCAATAACTTACCATAATGAAAACATTTTAATTCCCAATAGATGGAAATTTGGAAAGTGAATAAGAAAAATATCCGCCAAAATGGAATAAACATACTGATACAGCAAATCTATTCAATTGTTAAAACTATTTTCTTATTAGAAATATTCGAAACAATTTAATAACCTCATCTCGTCCGAAATTCGACACAACGTCTCTCTCACAATCTGTCGTATAAATTACTGTCAGTTCCTATGCTATAAGAGAAACATTTCTGACAGCTCTATTGCAGCAAAACTTTATGTTCACAGCACCTGTAAGGGAACAAATCAAGCATAGTTGAACCTGGATCAAGATCTCCGATACATCAAAACCCGAACAGGAATCCCTTTGGCAATTTCTATTATAATCAGCGCTGAAAATCCCTTTCTGATAAAATTTGTTTTGTGAATAAACTGAAAATAGATGGACCAAATGAATTTTCTGTAACTTGCAGGAAATCACACCCTCTTTAATTTACCGAAAACGCTACACAAATAGCTCCATCTATTCCTGAGCAACTGACAAAAGAAAAATTTACCAAAAGGAAATTGTTTTTGGCACCGACTGTACAAATATTTTCTTTCTTAATTTTCCATGAACTCTCTAACATAGAATATTTCTTATTTATGTATACATTTAATGACTTAAAGCTTTCGTCAACCATGTCAAGTAAAATAACACATACAAATAAAGGGATAGAAACTCCGTAGAAAACCAGAAACTTTACAGAAATGAATAATGTTATTGACATTTGCAAGAATAGTTTCATCAATGAGAGGAATTTTTTCTCAACCATTTCTAATTTTATCCTCTGACGAAGGTATCTAGGAGAAATAGAAAGGTCAGTACCGAAAAAAAAAGTAACAATGATTATAGACTCCACAAAAGATAAGAGAAAACATGACAGCATGGATGGTTGTAATAAAATTCATTACGTTTTCAGTGACATCCTCAATCAAAGAAAAATTACTGTTTAGTCATTGTCGAATTTAATTTGTTCTCTTGTCACAATTTGAGAATCATAAGTCTGTAGTTTCCATCAAATACGTTTAAATTTTGCCATGACTATGGGTCGTCAGAGTTCAGGTTCGAAAAAAAAAAAAAAGTTGCTAATTGTAACCGAGTTCCCACTCCGCCTCGCTTGATCCTAGTCCGATAGAAAAATTGGGAACGCCCAGCCTTATCTGGTCAGAAAAAAGGGTATCGAACCCAATCACACTTTTCCGGCGAGCCTGATACGGAAATACCGAGTTTCACATAAATTCCTGAGTTCTAAATTTTCAAATTTTCAAAATAGAAATTTGAAACTATACTACAAGAGCCACCAGTTTGTTTAGACACGTCCTATTTTATGAGATGCCTGCTCTAGCATTAACGAAACTTAAAATATATATATATATATATATATATATATATAGAGAGAGAGAGAGAGAAGCACAATATCTATTCACTTCTCCACGAATTTCAATATTTTTAAAAAAAATTCCCTGACTTTTTCACCGTTCTGGAATATATATATTTAATTCTCTGATTCTTCTACTTGTAAGCTTATTTCCTGATCTACAGTTTTCCAGATCAATGGGAATCCTATCATAAACCACAAAACAAAAGCATCAAAATAGTGGATTAAGAAGTAATAGAATACTTCTACTTACTCAATTTTTGAAAGTAATATTGTGTGACAAAGTTACTTACGAAAATTCCGATCCATTCATTGACAAATTAATTAATGCATTCAAAACTTCGGTAGTCACTTCCACATGTAAGTCTGGTCTTCCTAACAAGATGTTATAAACAATCATCGCTGCGTAGTTAGGAACTTTGCTATCTTCATACACAAGGAGATCCCTGAATACAAATAGAAGTACAATACTATTAGCACAGAACACCAAAGTCGAAATTCGATACTTCTATAACTAAGCATAAGTAATAATTCGAAGAACTCAATTTATTGTTAAAATGACAAACCAGAACATATCTCTACAACAACCAGATAGATAGTTACCTCTAAAATGAACTAGAGAGCTCCATTAAGGTTAAAAAAAATGAGATACAAAACAAAATACCTGCCAGATTTATATTAGAATTTTCGATTTCAATATTTCTCGCAAAAGGCACTTTTTGTACCTTTCTTCAAAAATTAATTGATTAAGTAATTAATGATTATTTGTGGAAGTAATACTTTGTAAGTATTTTTATCATATAATATCAAAAACAAGTGCAGTTAGTACAAAATGACAGTAGACCTCTATTACATTCTTAATATACTTATTAAGGCATCTGTGTACTTTGGACAAATACAGTTCTACATAATTAACTTTACTGTTAACTACATTAAAGCGAAAATGTAGCATATAATACACTGATTTGAAATTAGTTTAGAAAACATAAAACACAGAGGATTTATACGAAGTTAAAGGATAGGGCTTCAGATACCATCCTGACTAATTGAAAATAAAATAATACCAAAAACTAGTCAAGATAGGCAGCGTCCTTATGATTTGTAGCTGCGCCCCTTGTTCAGTGCCGATTCGTAACAGCGACCCTCCCAAAAGAACATGAAAAGCTTGGTGAAAGAAAACAATTTTTAACTTTAAAAGAAAAGAAAAAGAGAGAAAAAAATTAAATATCACATATTCATGTTGGTTTGAAGATTTAAGTCCGTATTTCTAAATCTCTAACCTAAATAAAATTAACCTTTCAAATGATAATAATAATAAATAAATAAAAGAAACAAACCTTTTGAAATATCAAGACAATTTTCTTTTCACATATAGTTGGTGTGATAATACCTTTGTTTACACAGACAACTATTTTTTGTTCTTTCACTGTTTTCTAACAAGAAGTGATGACACGTTCGAAACTGATTTTTTTTTTCGTAAAAAATAAAAAAGACTGCCATACCATTGTACTAACTTCTCACTTTTGACACTTCAAAACGTGTTGATAATTGAAATGATTGTTGCTTTTTACATACCTAATTGAATAAAATAGTACAGTACACCCTTGCTAGCCCCCTCAGCGATATATCATATATTTTTACCATTATCACATCTTTACTCATGTTATTTTAAATACATACACTTGTAACATTAAGTTTAATAACGAACTGAGCTTACAATTATTATATCAGTTCGTAAAATTCCACAATTACCGCATTATTACACACACAACAACAAAAATAGTGCCTCTCCAAAACGAATAGGTACGAGAGGGTAAGGGTATCAGGTCACGTCACTCATTGCCCTTAAGCAGGGCATACAATATCAATAATTCGCTACTCCGGCACCCTTCTGGACAAGGAATGCCCGGATTAGCGAGTCTGGTGTAATTATCTTTTTAAGTTTTAGTGAATTTTTAAGATGTGTAAAAGATTCTTACATCTACATTTACTTTTTACCGAGTCGTACCAAAGAAAGGTGATCGGCTATATTATATCTGGTTCATATTGATTTGCTTATGTATAAAGGCACGAACTATTGGTGTCGTGTGTGTGTGACAGGAGGATATTAATTGCCTCCAATTTTGAAATCTTAAAGTGTCTTAGAATGACTATTTGTGAATCTCATGTCTCCTAGAAACTAACAGTAAAGATTTCATAAAGTAAATTACGCGACAAAAGAATACTAATATAGGCTATTTTTATCGTTAAGGAAAGTATTTCATTTCCTCAATAGTATCAATATCCTCCTTCAATTAATCTACGCAAAGAGTTCACGAGTTAGTGAAATCCATGAGATCTTTTTTTATCAAGTAAGAGAAATATTTATACAAGAGCTTGTATAAACTCTTAGACGTTAAAAGGGCGCACAAGCACTATGTCCACAGAGAAAGACGGATCATAAACCACAAATATGAGTTTCGATAAAGCAGAATGTAGCAGTGAGATATTGAATGCAATTCCAGAAGATTATACCACGATCTATGAAAAAGTTATATCACGAAAAGATACAGAAGAGAGAATAGCCAGGTCTATTTGATTTTATGGAACAGATGAAAAAAAGTGTAAATGAAGGTGCTTCTGAAAGAAATGAGCGTATGGATAAAATACAAAGAAAAGTAAAGATGCAACTGAAAAGCGTGTTAAATAAACAGATAGTTGCAGGAAAGTATCTATAAAATGCATGTAACATGCCAGAGAAACACTGAAAAATAAGCAAGAAAATTACATAGGGAAAGAAATTTTAAGTACAACCTGGTAAGCTGGATGAAAGCATGCTAGTGATATGTGCTGAAATAAAAGAACAGAAGTAATAAACGACGAAAACATCGAGAACAGAGAATGTTTAGAAGTAATAAACAATCAGAATACCAAGAACAAGAGCAAGGCGTTTATAATATTAAAAGTCGGCTGGCATCCTACATGCAGAGCTGACTTCCGTTTAGAAAACTTCAAATACCTTAAATTTCTCACAATTTCAAACGGCAAGCGTTCCTACACCAAACAAACGATTACTAAAATATAATCCTATGTCAGAATATTAAACAACATATGTCAGGCAAAAAGTTAGATATTTCTTTCAAAATGTTACTCCGAACAGCAACCACAGATAAATTTACTACCTGATGTATCGACCACCTATGATTCACCCACAAATGTATTGGATCTACAGAAGATGCAATTTTTTTAGAACGATTATCAAAGCACATTGGTACCGGTATCACTGTTTCAATCTACGAATAGCGGATCAGGATTATCAAGGGACAAACTGACGTGCACCCCATGATCTGAATTAGGACAACAATAAATTACCAGTGAACAGATAAGTATCAATGAAACCAAATCATCACATAAAGGGTTCAATACTCTCCGAAGGAAGTTAATCCTCAGTTCCGTAACAGGCTAATAACATAGCTGCTATTCCTGCCCATTCATGTCAAATAAAATTAATAGTTGGTGTGGAATACCTGGCATAGGAAATTTGCAGGAATAATGGTGAGCTTTGAACTGATAGAAATGTGGTACATAATGAATACAAAGGTCGGAATGAAATAAATATGAAACATGCAAACGAGGAAGAAGGTATTACTAGCCTGATATTAAAATATGCTAAATTTAGCAGGGATTCATTTTTACTCTCAAGCCATGAACGAAGAATACTCCCACACATGGGGAATGAACATTTTCGTAATTTGGCATAGGATGTGAATCACAATGACACGAAAACAGTGTCCCGTGGAAACTGAAGGAATGTTTATTATTATTATTTTCATTTATGAACTAGATTGGCATCTATGGACCGTCACGTCTGAGTGATGAAATCCCTTGACAATCACTCCTCTAGAGGCACGGAAAGAGAAGATAGCAGTCAGGACCTTTGTTGAGGTCCATACTGGCATTTGTCTCATGAAACCCTTGAAAATACGGACGACAGCAGAGTTTACTGGTGGCAGAAAGGAGACGATGGTTGCTGATTCTAAACATTAAGTAAGCCTCTTTCTCCACACAGAACTTACGGAAAATTGTGCAAGTTAGGATGCATTTAACGTTGGAGGTATTACAGATCTCTCTGAAATGCAAAGTGAAGGCTCCCATCGACATTACTAATTGAGATACATTTACTTACTGTTTTAAATTATTTTTAAGTTCCAAGATGAGGTGCGCACTTACCCATTCGTTTCCGATGTATTCCTAACATGTTTCGCTGCTTTTATAATATAACAGTTTCTTCATAGCATAAAACATAAAAACTTAGTATAAAGCAGAAAAAGAAAAAAATAATACCGGTATGTATATAAAAGTGGAGAAATTTGGAAGGAAGTACAAAAAACACTATTTCTTTAGGTCGGAATTATGTCTATGTTGCCAGATGAGTATGTCGAACATATTTCAGGGGAAAATACATTACTTAGATGTGTGAACCTAGTTTTCATATAGTTTAAGATGTAAGTCTGAGACAATTGTACATTGTGTCCATTTTGTTCAATACATGTTAGTTCGTAAAACTGTAGGATCTGAGATGTGTTGAAAACTATGAAGGAAAAATTCAATTCGATTCAATTTTTGATGTTTGAAATGCACTATTAATTCTAGTTTAATAGTGCAACAAGAAAAGGGGGTACAAGATTTGTGGAAGAATTTGAATTTAATTTTTAAGGCAACTCAGGCTCAGACAGTAGATTTGTTGAAGACTCTTATCTGTATTAAGAGATGGTTTCCTGTTGATGATTCCCTTATTTGTTGTCGATGTTTGATTTGGCTTTATACAGGATACGGAAAGTTTCAATATCATGTTTTTCAGTGTGTAGGTGTTTGCGCAAACCTGGAAATGGATTTCCGAATTAGCATCTCGTTCATGTTTCCTAATTCCCGCTTGCAGGTCCCGCTTAGTCATGCTGATATACACTTCGTAAACACCTGATAACTACAAATGATGCGAGTAATAACCTTTGTCATTTATAAACTAGGTTCCAATATTTTCATGGACATAAAGCGGGAATCAATGTGGTATAAAAGAATAAACTTATGCGTAATCTTTGGATAAATCATTAAGCCTACAAATTTTGCATCCTTTATGTTATTAGGAATTTAATTAATTGAACTTTCAGCTGAAACATGCTATTTTTGTAACATTTTATTTTCTTATTTTCAGAGGCGAAGATATAATCTGCCTTTTGGACAACACTTCTCGGCTAGAACAAAGATTAAACTTACAGTAAAGTTATAACACAGACGTGTCATATAATAACATCGCTTACCTGCTAGTTACAAAATGACCTCCCTGTGTGGATTAAAATTAACTCCAAGCTTTCGAGCCTGCTCCAGATTCATTTTCAAGAAACAAAGTATTGGCATACGTAGGAGGTAAAACACAGGAATGGAGATGGCTAAAATCTTGCTAATCTGCTTCCACATTAGCATCGTCAACTTTGCATCCCTACCTTACGAGTCCAAATGTCAAATGATGTGGATCCAGTGTTGCCAGTTTGTAAAGTAGAAAATTCAGCGCTGTTTTGGTTATTTTCTGGAATACTTCACGGAATAAAATATGTGAAAAAAGTAACCCAATCTTTATTGAGTGTGACCGTGTCCAACTTCAATTTTGGTTGTTTTTTAAACAATAAAGGACTTTCAAACGTTAGTAGCAATAATGCATTGATAAGCCAATATCAGTATTGCCACTTTTAGCATTCTTGATATGTTCTTAAGCGTGTGGACAGGTTGCGTTTGGTCATATTTGTGTACAAATCTGAACATTCACAATTAACTTGCTAAACACATGAAGATTATTCTGTATAGGTGAAGTACTCCTTGTATCAGGTAAAACATTTTCCCATGTGTTTACCCTTTAACTTACGCCAAAACCTTGTTCCTTGAGAATGAACCCGGAGCGGGCTCGAAAGCTTGCAATAAATTTTAATCCACACAGGGAGGTCATTACGGAACTACCAGGTGAGCGTTAAAGTTTAAAGTTGTTTCAGTACCTTTTGCCTACCTTTTAAAGGAAAACCTTTTTGCCTAGCTTTTAAAGATTGGAAGGGTATTGAAAAAACTCGGCCCAGAAATACAGATCTATAGGTTTGGGTTATATTGTAACATACGGCAATATATAAGCGGCACGGGGGAACAAAATGGCAAGCACCAGCAGAAAATTTCCAGGGTAAATCTAAAAGTGTAATCATATATAAATCTTGAAAGTTTGACTGCAAAAACTTTCTTTTCACATACACAGTCAATCGTTGGACACAAAAATTTTGTTTCAATAATTATATTTTCAGATTTAGAGACACTGCTTGTCGCGTTTACCATCTAGTTCGCCCAAGCAGCTCATAGAACACTTTATCTTACCTTAAAAGACTGTAAAATTCTTTCCATACTATGTCCTGATTGTTTTTATTGTTGACGATAACATTACCAACAAACTGTACTCCCAGCCGAAGTCCAGTAATATTCTCTTCAGTCTTAGCAGCAGCACACAGTGCTTCTAACATTTCTTTTGTATTTCTCAATGTATCTGTTTGCTGAGCAATAGTATTCTGATTGGCCAGCGAACCAGCGCAGCTGTTCCTGAGACACCGAAAACATTCTATCACAGTTTGTATAACTTCTTTCGAATCAGTCTTCAGAACACGAAGGGCAGATTGTAGAACACGTGAAAAGGCTTCTATTTCAGTTAGTGTGATTTCTTCACTGAAAATAAAACACAAGGAACGCAATATAAACATAAACACAAGAAATATGTGAAAGCTTAGATTTATAAAGAAACCAGTCGATGGAAAGGTCAATCTAATAATGCAGTATCTGTCTACGTCAAAATATTGTGTAAGGTTCATTTTAAATCTGTGTAGAGCATTGCAACTCTATTCCCGTAAAATGCAACTTTTTGAATTTATACAGTTTACCTTTCTGTAAATCAACGTGAAGTAACCTATCAATTGTGGAATTCCTACACAAATGAAAGCTTAAAGGTTATAGAAAACACTTATTTCACGTTTTCAATGCAGAAAAACATAGCACGTACAAATATTTTAGCTGAATTAACTCTTATTTTTCTCCATATTATGAAATCAGTTATGGACTCTGAAGTTCAGCTGAATTCATCACGTTATCGAATTTGTATAAGAAAAAATTATAGCTATACTCATTAAGACATTGATATTCCCTTTTTTATTACTATTATTATTTTTATGGCATTAGTCTGAATATGTTGGAAAAATGGAATTCAACTAAATCAATATTCACAAACTTCGACATGGATCAGGTAACTGTTTGGACTAAAATATTTACAGGAAAGGTAACAGGTTGCATTGAAAACGGGAAATAAGTGTTTTCTATAACCTTTAAGC
>JAGDQP010009837.1:8801-23992 GCA_022664845.1 Lepisma saccharinum | reverse complement strand
ATATATATATATATATATATATATATATATATATATATACACGAAAAATCGGGAAACAGATGGCAACGAAACTGTAAATATCCAAGACGATCTTTTTGAGTGTGGGGGGAGTTGGGATTTGATTTTATCTTCGAATCAACAGGAATTACAGAGGCGCAATCATTTAACAGAAGAAAAAAGAATTAAAAATGGGTACAAGAAAGATACTTTCTTTAGCTGGTACAATAATACAACGATCAAGTAAAGCTTAGCAAAACAAATTATGTTTAATAATTTTAGTAACACAGTCCGGATTGATTTACTGGCGTTTCGAAAAGCCTCAAGTACTATGGAAAGAATTTTTCAAAACCAACAATTTTAAAACTTCAGTGATACCACCTAAAAACACTGAAAAGGATTTGACAAACTACAAGAGATTTTGAAGATGGGGGAGCGGGCCAACTTCGAACCTATCATAGCAGCTAATTTTGTCTTACCATTAGAAGACATTTAATTACTGACTTCCGAAATTTAAAAAAAAAAAAAAAAATCAAGAATGAAAGAAAAAGTAATTGACAACCAATACTTTATTAGTAGCTGAAATACATTTCAAAGAATAATTTGCATAACTAAAACTCTATCTTGAAATCACGTATTTTTCATTAAAGAAAAAAAAACGATTTTAGTATAAGTTTCGTTCTTCAGATTTATTGTATGCAAGTTGAACATGAACTGCATTCATAGAGTCTACTAGCTAACGGACGATAACTCTTAACTCACGCTCCTGTAACACTAAAGGGACATAAAATCAGCACTGGAACTTAAAATTTGGTAGCACTGGCCCACGGGGCAGTGAAATAATTTCTTCACTGGTCCTACAAATCTCTTACTGGCCCTTTTCAGTAAATAATTATAATCAGCGTAATTTTTAGTTCACTTTAATAAATTTATTTAGGCTACAACTCTATATAGGATACCAAATACAAAAGAATATATAGCTTTGTAAAGCTTCTATTTCATAGCATACAAGATCATGCTTAACAAATAGGAATGCCTGATGTCTGAATTATCACACTTACTTTGTTTCTATTACACTAAATATCTTTTTCGGAAGAATCTGTTGGGAGTCTGAGGATGTAGGGAGAAATATTGGGGCGTCTGGTCTTTCTCTTTTGTCTATAAAGAAAGATACTGCCGGAGCAACGTCATAATTACGAAATATGGATTCAGTGAAAAGATGACGTATACGCGTTTCATACGAGTTATGCTTCCTGTCTCCGGCATTTGCGCCTGAGGTTGATCAGCTAAAAAAATGTTAGTTCCTGGGATTTCACAATTATTGTTTTTGGAAGCAGAAATAAAGCACTTCGATAAAACGTTAAATACAGCCTAGAGGTACATTTATTAATATATTGGAACTTTAGAAAGCACTGGCCTAAACGACCACTGACATTTTTTAGTTACTGGCCGACGGCCAGTGGGTCACCGCTAATTTCGAGCGCTGCATAAAATCGAACAAGGTTCAAATGTATGAGAATATTTTTCTGTAAATTTGTTAAAATGGCAAATGTACCATCATTTACTAGGTTTACCTGACTGAATTCATGACCTAAAACTCAATTTAATTACTATTTCAAGACTTTCATGACCCCTTGGTTGCGACAGCGTAGTTAACGAAATAATAAAGACTTACGGATTTCCGTAACGCTTTTTGGATTGCTGGCTGTCACTAGGTAGGCCTACTTACAGATGTGGCTGAGTAAATTATTTTTGGAAGAGAATGAGTGGTAAATCGTACATACTGCAAAATATGAGACAACAGCTGGTTGACCTAAACAGAACTTTACCCTATCTTGCTTGTGTCTTTTGTAGGAGAAACAAAATAAAGAACTGTGTAGGATGAGGTTTACTTTATCTGCTACCCAGAAATTAAATTTACAAGATAAAGAGAATGTGAAGAAGGTGTGTAAACGCAAATAAGAATAAGTTTAAGATTCAAGAATATATTTGTAACTATATGTACGTCCGCCATGGGTGACGATTGGGAGTAACTGATTGTATTAACTGTGTAAAATTACAAAACGCGTATATATATTAATTCGTGCGTAGTTCACGAATTCATTATTATAGTGTAGTTTCTGTTACAGATTTTCCTTCGCTACTGTTGGGTTGTGGCCGTATGGAAGTCGTAATTATTATTTTAAAAAATAGTTGTGTAGAGCGTATAACATTGGTCAGTAGCTGGTCAAGTTTGGAGCTGATAAAGTAAATTTTATCCATTGCGTAAATAACACTTTACGTACTACAAGGCCGCTTTCCTAGTTAAGTAACTTGCTGACTCCGTCTCCTTAACTATACACCAATACCGAAACATTTCACATTAGGTACATTCATTCTAATAATCAACAGTATCGGCATGTAAAATATGATAAAGGAAAATTCTGAATACACTTAGAGACGTATGTATTGCAGAGTAGCTGCCAAAAGGAATACTAAAATACATACACATTAAAAATACAAGGATACTCTTTGAAAACTTCTCCAGACAAGAAATCCCAGTGTTCAGTACATTATCTCGGATCAGATATCGAACTGGTGATGTTAAGCCCAGTCAAAGATAACTTCTGCTACCTAATAATATATGTTAAGATAGCTCGATCCAACCTAACCTAACCTTCACTCTTCTGAACGATTCGGGAGAGTATCCAAAGAGCAATCAAAATAAAATACAGCCGTGCACTATTACAAATGACTGAAATACCCTGTACGCACAGTTAACACAAAAAAATTGTTAGAATTTCGGAAATAATAGATACCGTTTGCTATCCCTCAACAGCTCCGCAGAGATGGTCTTTAATTTTTCGTATACTATCGACCACGCAGCATTTTTCACGTTTTCAATCAAAATTGTCATGTTCCATAATTCAACTGCGTCTTCGCCTGCCATTATTTGTTTTGTTTCTTGTCAACTACTAGCGTCAACATAGTATCATATTATTGACGTCTTCATAGAACACACACATAAACGATGATTTTATTACAAAGTTATACTTGTGAAATCAGAAATATAATTTTCACGTCTGTGACATGGAATTTACAAAAGAATTTGATTCCAGTTTTACCATGGTTAACAAGAATCAAACTGAATAACATGCTTGATAACAAGCAATCTTAGCCGACATGTTGGGTCCAAATCTCTACGATATCTTCATTTGTTAAGCCCATTGAATTCCATACTCTACGATAGTTTTTTAAAAAAGTAATCTATGTTTTTGGATTATTTGGGCTATTTGTACTCTGTTTTTATTTTTGGAAATTATCGGTGAGCTATCGCGTGACAAGAAGATTCCAATGGGCTGGAAATCTCGCCGATACATAGCACTACATCAAGTACATTTTTTTTTTAGACAGTATTACCCTAGGGGGGCTAGGGGTACTCACCCAACTAAAAGTTTCTAACCCCAATTACCAATACCATAGACCTGTATTATAAGGTCTATGCCAATACTTTGCAGACAGATATATAATTAAAGACCAAAAATATACTTTATACCATTTTGATTTTCTATAAATGTCTTAAATGTATATTATCGGTACATTCTTTTTTTTTTTTTTTTTTTAAAAAAAAGGTCTTTATTGAAGCGGACGTGGTTGCTCTGCCACCTAGTCTTTGAGGGCTTTTATACAGTATATCGTACCCCATTATTTTCGAATCGAATGCAACTCTTATGAATCGAAAAATCAACACTTTTTTACATAGTTTTAGAAGTACTTTCCCACAGCAAATTTAAGAAAATGTGGCCTGGATGAGCCCTAACAAGCTTGCAATTTTTTTTTTCACACAGGAAAAACTGTTTGTGGTTGCCAAGAGATTTGTTTAAATCGGGTCCAAACAAATCTTTGTTTTCTCTCAACAAACGTTTGTTTCAACGAATTAAATTGCAAGCACTGAAAAAACCACGCCGAGCAAGAACAGAACCGTGATCCCAGCACTTTGAAGTCTGAAACGCACTGTTTCTTCCAGAAGATTGTATTCGGGGCGTGGGGCGCTTGTGCGGAGCTCACGAAAATTAAAAGTAATTGATATTAACTACAATGTGCTAAACTATATAAGAACAATAACACTGGTAAACACGATTTTGGTACAAGAGAGAAAACACCTGATATTAAAAGAACTTTTCACGCTGATTTTGAATGTGTAATCCGTTCTTCTTCATCACACACAATTTTCACATGACAGAGGGATTTATGGAAAATTCCCACAAAAATTTCCAACTTTTATAATTTTCATACCCGTGGCTCTTGTCCCCTTAGTAAAATAAACACAAAAATTACACCAAATAAAACCTTCATTTGTATTCAATAATCCTAGCAAGTTTCATAACAATCGCGTTATTCTTTCTAAAGAAATAAACATGTTTGCGAGTATGCTATGTTGTACTGTTCATTTTGTCATATATCATATTGCTTTCAGAGCAGTTCAAAGTATGATACACGGTACGATAATGTGTTTGAAAACAGGGGGTGGCTACCCCCGATAAATTAATTGATTCAGATTTGGTTACTTTTAATAAAATATTAATGAAAAACAGTCTAAAAACTTGCTAAGCAACACTGTATTTTGAGAGCGACGAAACCCATATTGTCACCTAAAGCTGTTAGTTTGGATTGGTATACTTGTGGCATATGTATGCATAACACACCGCTAATTGCTAGCTGTAATAATTAATTGATATCTGTATGGGTTACACCCATCGCAGAAATCATAGGGAAATGATACTAGCCTATTGTTAGAGTTTTTGTTTATGTACACTATATTTCATTAGTCATTTAGGTCCTCTGGTATACATTAACTGTTGTTATTGGCTACGGCTTGCGAATATTGCAGATATCGTAATGTAATTAGCTTTCTGTTGGTATTTTCCAATTAACAGGCTTGTTCAACGCTTAATAGGGCATTTGGTATTAGTGATTTATGCGCATTTGTTCTGATTTAATGTGATTACAGCTTATTTTCAATAACGCGCGCCTGTATACAATTGGCTGTACGCTCAATATGTGACGAGAATCTTCTTCGGATACTACTTGTCAAGCACTTTCTTCATTTTATTTAACGACACTAATTTTAAACACGAGAATAAATATAGTGTAATGAACTTATGTCTTCAGTGTGTTGATACTTCATCTTAAATTAGATTTTTGATAATGTCCTAAACATTTTTAGTCCAGTTTTTTGTCTTTAAACTAACGGAAAAGAATAACAAGACGGACCAATCTTTTTCAATTGCTTTTTAGCTTCGTCTCGCCTCTGGTATTACTTGAGTATATGCTATACAACTCCTTCGTATATTGTATCTATTTCTTTGCTCGAGAGATGCTGAACCGTTTATAATGAGGGATCAGGTAAGAGACCTTTTGATTTCAATTCATAGGAATGTTTGTCTACATTCTGTTAACACGCCTAAGTATATACGTAGATGAAATAATTGGAGATCACCAATGTGGAGTTAGAAGAAATAGATCCACGTTGGACCAGATTTTGGCCTTGAGACAAATTTTGGAGAAGAAATGTGCATACAATGGGACGGTTCATCAGCTATTCATTGATTTTAAGAAAGCATATGATTCTATCAAAAGGGAAAAGTTATACAGTATCCTGATACGATTTGGAATTCCGAAAAAGTTGTTTCAACTAATGAAGATGTGTCTCAACGACTCCATAAGCAGAGCACGGATAGGTAATAATATGTCAGATAGTTTCAAGATTCACAACGGATTGTAACAAGACAATGCCTTGTCACCACTACTGTTTAACTTTGTGTAAGAATATGCGATTTTAAAAATTAAAGGGGACAAAACGAGACCATCATTGAATGGTTTGAATCAACTGTTCGTATACAGTGATGATGTAGATTTAACAGGAGACGATATAGATGCACTACAAAGCAACACCGATGTCTTAGTAGAAGCGTGTGATTAGATAGGTCTACAGGTAAACATAGATAAAACAAAATACATTATGATAAGCCGAAACACAGGGAATGAAGGAAATAAAAACATAAGAATTAGGAATGAGGTCATAGAGAAAGTAAGCAAATTTAAATGCTTGGGAGCGTACGTAACAAGCAAAAATGAGGTCACTGAAGAAATAAAAAGTCGCTTAGTATCGGGGAACGCATGTTTCTATTCAGCCCAAAAACTTCTAACATCGCGATTAATATCAAGGAAATTGAAATTGAAAATATACAGAACGGTTATTCTACCGGTAATACTTTACGGTTGCGAAAGTTGGAGTACGACCCTAGGAGATGAACATAAATTACGTGTGTTTGAAAATAAGGTTTGAGAAAGAGATACGGACCGAAACGGTACGAGATGACTGGAGAGTGGAGGAGACTGCATAATGAAGAACTCCACGGACTGTACGATTCATCAGATGTTGTAAAAATAATGAAATCGCAACGACTAAGATGGGCAGGTCATGTAGCTCGGATGGAGGGAAAACGAAGATTATATTCTATCCTGATTGGAAGGAGACCATTGATAAGACCGAGACATCGTTGGGAGGACAATATTAGAAGATATCTTCGAGAAGTAGGTGTTCGTGATGAAAACTGGCTTGATATTGCCCAGGATAGAATTCAATGGCGAACGTTTGTTACTGCGGCGATGAACTTGCGACCTTAGCTCCATCTGATGTTTACTTGTAGAGTTGACTGTCGTCTGTTCCTGTTTATATGTCACCACTTGTTTAATTCATTTCTACACATGTTTGTCCTATAATAATGATTGCTTTGCTTACGTAATGTCCACGTGTTCAGAAGATACGCGGGATATTTCAATATTTATTTTCACTACGCTGTATGCATAATATTACGTAAAAACGGCGAATTTCTCTAAAATATAGAATTCAGTAAGACATATACCATTCTGGTAAACAAAGAAAATTGTAGTAGATGACGTGTTAATAATATTATGCACTTCCAATTTTTCATTTCAATATTTTACTACAAGTCATGTTGAATTTAGGTAAGGCATACAAATATATTACATTAGAAACGGCAAAATGACAAAATGTACCTTGGCGAGTATCCTTAAGAATATGCAACACGGTAATACTGTATCTCGGAAACAAGGAAAGTAATTTCAGAATTTTACCAAGTCCTAGGCAGATAAAAATTTAATATTAAATATTAGGAAGTGCAAATTGAGATTTCTTACCGTATTTTAAAGGGTCATAATCTAAGTGTTAAGAAAAATATATTAAGTATTTGCATGTTCAATGTCGCTAATTCGTTTGCAAATAGCAAAATGGAACTTATGTTAGAAATCAGGCGTACTGGTATCGGAAACGTTCCAAGAATATTATAACATTTGCAAACGATGTTGTACAAATGTTGAATTTCGCAAAGTAGCATACAAAGCATAGGTTACGAAATATCCAATTTCACTACGCCATATACAAAATACTACGAAATACAGATAAAAGAATACTTTCATAAAAATTGGTGACAACATTCAAATTAGTATCCTGTATATACCCGGAATACACGCTATCTCTGAAACTGAAATAGGTGCAAAAGAAACTGATTTCAGATTTGACATCACCGTGATAAAAAAATGTAGTAGGCAACATTTGGTGGTCCTCAGGCCAAATTTGTACTTTCAAAACGCCATGTCTCGTAAACGGTGAGAGTTAGTGCAAAAATAAAACTTCAATGTTCCTTTACCAATATATAGGTAATCAGCTGTCCGTACACAAAATTTCACAGTTTTAGGACCACAGGGAATCGAGTTAGTATAAGGTACAATGAAAACTGACTTCAGATTTGATTTCAAACTGAACGAAATACATGTAAATTATGAGTTTCATAATTCTAGGACCATAAGAGGGCAAGTTACAGAGAAACTAATTTCAAATTAGAGGTCTAACAACTCGCAAGTAATTTAGCAGAGTTACATAGAATACCCAAATAAGACGATAAGGTGTTAGGTTATAATAAGTCGTAAACGGTAACGAGCATTTAGATTAACTCAAATTAGATTTTCAACAAATTATATATACAATATATGCGCGGGTTTATGTTAAAATGTCAACATTTAGCAAGCCTAATAGAGTATGTTAAATTAGAACGTCAATATATGCTACGTTAAAAGGTAAAATTCAAGCAAGTTTAATAGTTTATGTTGGGTTAAAATACGTAGAATACAATATATTCACTAGGTTAGGTTAAAATATCAAATATAACAAGTCAATAATATGATATGTTCTGTTGAAATACCCAATTTTCACTAATGTATATACAATGATTTAGGTTAAGTTAAAACATGAAGTTTTCAGCAAATTATATCAATATATGCAATTGGATTAGGTTATTTTTTAATTTTAAAACACGTATATCACGAGAAAGTCAAACTAGCGTTCGTATACAAATATCGAGTAAACAAACCGTAAACAGGTTTGTATAATAAGCTCTGTGTGTGTGAAGGTCACTGGTCATTGTGAAGTCACTGCGTTAAAATGTGTAATGTTCACTGGCGAGAGATTAAGTTTTCCGTGAACCTGTATGATGGTCACTGGCGAGAAACGACGTTTTCCGTAAACCTGTGCATGTTCAGTGGTGAGCTGCGTAATGTCATAAGATATTAAATTTTAAAACTATATGAAGTAAATTTTAATTTTTAAACTGACCCATACGTTGCAAAATTAGACTATCATGTTTTCTTAATGTGTACTTTTAATACATAGGTCATACGCTAAGTCAAAAAATAATATAATTTTCCGAAGTTCTATACACTTTTACCAAGTTCTAGGTTAGGTTAAATTCCAGTAAACAACTTTAGGTAAGTGATATACGAGAATAGAAGTCAAATACAGCATTAGGTCAGAGAACTAGCATAAGTTGTAACCAGATTTAACAAGTTTTAGGACGTCATGGATATTCCCTAGGCGATGAATCAAACACGAGAACACGCATTAAGTTAAACTGTATACCGAAAACAAGACTTGGGTTAGGTTAGAAAATAATATTTTACACAGGAAAGTAAAATAAACCTTATACGGGAATATTAAAATTTTGCCCATGACTTTAGGGGTTTCGAGGCACGGTAAAACTTGTGTTTTTTTATCATGCGAAGTACGATAAATTTTGCTAATTTCTCAACAACAAAATCTAAATTTGCCACCTGTTATGCAACCTCAAAAAATCGTACAAGCGTTACAATTCTAGTTTGTCTGAATTTTATTTTCCTTCAGTGTAGCATAAGTGAACATATTCTGAAAATTTTGTTGACCCATACAGCTCGTTTAAATTACTGTAAGGCGTTGAGAACATTAGACAGTCCGTGTTACATTACACATTCTAACAAATGATAAAGTAAATAATTCTTGTTTGTCTGAAACAAACATTCTTTATTATAACACACTGGTTATCAAATAGAATGCTATGGCCATGTTAAATGTAATTAAGTAATCTGAAGATTGTATTCGAAGAAAATACTACATTGTTTACTCTGAATACTTAACTTCAAATTATAATAGAAATGATTTCATTCTTGGATAAAGATTTTGGTAAATATGTTTTTTTTTATAGAATATCTATGAAAACACATTTTGAAGACAAATATGGACACTTTTCAATGTCAAAAAAATACACTGCCGATCAATTTAAGATCCATAGCACTGCCCAATTGTAGTTGTGATAGGTCGAAAGCGATCCTTCCGATGAACTCTATGTGTTTGTGGCATTGCCAGAATTCAGACACCAGACCTGGATTGTTTTGAAAATTCGAATTTTTTAAAAAGAAGACTTTCAATTCTTTTGATATGCATTTTTCACAAAGGATCTTCAAAAACTTCTCATCCTCTTCTACTCTAAGAAAATATACTTCTTTCAACGCAGTCGCACTTTCCATAAATAATACTGCTGATTCACAACTGATTTCCATCATCAATCGGGCGAATTTTAGTGTTGGAGATGGTACAGGTTTCTTATCCTCAGACTAAGTGAGTTTATAAGCATGCAAAATCAGTGAAATTAAATTTGGGCAGTATTTTAGGTAAGACGACAGGTCAACCACCACTTTTGGCTCGAAGAAAAAATACAAATTTAAGCTGGTGAAATTTGAGCCATAACATTGAAAATAATTTTGAAGGTCGTGTTCAATAGTAATTGGGTCATTCTCTTTCATTTCAACTCTCAAATTCCTAATAAACTTCTTGGGTGTTGTTAATTTTGTTATCATTGTAAGATGTTGAGGTAATAGGTGTGACACAAATAAAGATCGTAAATTCCAGTCGTGACACTGAAATGTTTCAGGGTTCTCTTCATAACTCTTGTACAAATCGTCAAGCATTTTGGCCATATTTATCCCGATATCCTCCAGGCTACTCACAGTTGATAATAATGTATGTATTCCTTTTTCAGTGACTTGTGTATATCGTAAATTAATACGTTTTAACGAATGACAAAGTTTTGTTTTGTAGCACAAGTAGCGACAGATGTGTTTACGATTTTCTATCTCATTGCATGGTTTAGTGATACTCCTTAAGGCTCGTTGAGAAATGATTAAGGATTCATCTACTTTTTCCTCGTCATTTTCAAGTTCTCTTCCTCCGCAACATTCCCAAATTTGAGTGAGAACTTGGATACCTTCATCAGATACTCTGGAGCCTTCGATATTTAGATTCTGAATACAGTGACAGTCTTCACCGATAGTGCGCAGTAGTCGATCATTGCAAACTGAGCCAAGCGCTAGACTCATTAAGCAACTACCATTCTCTATCAATATTTTTGAAAGCAAGGTGTCACATTGAGCTAGGTTGAATCCATAACTGTATCTCGAAAGAGGAAGAAATAATACTTTAAGCTTATTAGCATTTTGAAGAAGGCACTGAAGAAGTTGATCGACATTTCTTTCTTTGGGGAAATTTTCTTCTTCGAAGATTTTGATGTAAACACAATCAATAACTGGTGACAAGAGTATTTCTAGGACCAAGAGCCAAGTATGAAAGGACTCTTCTCGTGTTGAAAATCTACACTTCATTCCTCCATAATTTCTATAAGGCCACAGAACCATATTCAAAAGCTCAGAACGAGTTGTAGGTGGTAAAAGTTGAAAATAATTCCTGAGTTGTTGTCTTGCGTTGGAACGTTTTCTTTTCTTCAGAGAATTTGTAACTTTGATTAGAGAGTTCGTGAGTTGTGAGAGCAAAATACATTGTAATGGCTTTATCTGATGACGATCTTGAATGTGGAGAAGTCTGGTATACATATTTAGGCGGATAATGTGAACATAATTTTAATCCATGATATTACAAATAATTTCTATAGTTAACAATAATTACATGTATGGTATTGTTTCTTTCAATATGAACAATGGCTGATAAAAGTAACTCCTGTACATTGTCTTTCGCGAGACATACTATTTACACACAGATTTATAGTAATCTTCAGATAAAGAAAAATTTTGAAGGGTCATTCCACTTAAAATTGCTTAGAAATCATTAATTCGATTGCTTGACCTGTTTCAGAAACTTTATTTTTTTTAATATTTGAGGCGTATGCCGGAACAAAAGTCTATGTGCTATCTTTTAACATAGCACATATACTTTTGTTCTCGCATATGCCTCATTTGTATCCCTTATATTCGAATTATTTAAAACAGATATTCTTTTATTTTTGTCCCTACCGATTGATTAATGGCGGTTATTTTTGTACTGTGCAGTATATCAAAATTTGTGTTTGTAGACGTTTACGAAAAATGTGATATGTGCGGACTGCTAATCCGTAGAACATTCAAACAAAAGTTAATTCTTCCTTTAAAATATGCTCTATAATTTTAGTTCTCTACATAAAGAGCCTAGAACGTAATCGAACTGGTCAAAATGGTATCCAAATATGATTGTCGGAATATAACAAATCCAGTTTTCTTGGTGCTGTATTTAACATCACCTGCTCGTGTGTGGTGGCCACTCACACAGCCATTCATGTGTGTCAGTTAAACTATAAACTACAAATACTATAAATTTTATTTGATATTGGAATTTATATAAAAGTTATTAACGTTTTATATGGGTTATTTATACTATTGCCTATATAACACAATTCTGTCGAGACACTTAAAAGGGCGATATGTACGCGACTATAGATATTAATTTTATGTATGTAAGAAGTCATTCTTTTCTATTGTTTGAATGTTTAAGCATAATAGTTGGGCATTACAAGAAGAATTATATCGCAAAGTGTATATGCAAACCAATTCACTACATGTGCTAAATCTATTATAAGTAATTGTAATTTCAGTTCGGCCAGCAGACTAAGGTTTATAACTAAAAACTATAAGTTCAAATTGGGAAGCTTTTAAGCTATATCTATTTTGGGGTAAGTTTTCTGGTATATTTCTTTCTATGTATAAATGTCGTAATATTTGTGAAGAATTCTAATTAATTGAATTATAAAAATAGCAAATTATTAGCTAAAACGAACAACGGACCGTAAGCTGAAAAGTTATGATTAAACATGCATTAGAAAATAATACATTGAACTGATAATCATTTTTAATTTGGATAAAATTTTGGTTCGCAAATAATTGATGCAGGAAAACTATTTGCTACGAGAATTGAGAAACATGTTACGTTTCTTGTTCAACAATTGTTTATTTCCAGTAACTTCTTAGCATTTATTAAATTACAAACATCATTACATCTTTAATGGATCCTTTATGAGAGTTTTCTTTGTTCTGTGACGTAACCAAAATTACATCAACGCTGAGGACCTGTTTCTCTCGCCTTCTTCCTGTTCTTCTTTCTAGATTTTTTAAACATATTTATTCACCCGACTAAAGACTTTAATGATGATTAATAGCAGTGTACTCCCTACACCATTTACTGGAGATAGCGTAATTCTTCCAAAAGGAATCACAATTTATTACAATCCGTAAGAATTGTGTCGAAAATACTGTTCCTTTGTTTGCAGATAGAAAGTTTTATTAGAAGTAAATTCTACACCAGAAAACCTTAGCGTTATCTGAAAACAAAAATAACACCATGGAGCCAATTCCCGTCAAGCCGTAGTCGTAGCCGTAATACCCAGGAACCAGCAAGAAATTAAACTTCAGGTGTTATTTATAGTACACATAGATACTTATAGTATCCTTGGTTGTAAAGCATAGATTTAAATATAGTTAATGAAGTTGAGTTCCTAATAGATTTTGGCAGTCCGTTTCACTTACGGGATACAGAACCCGTATAGGACCTCGAAGAAGAAAAGTACGCGTTATGGTGAGGTATAGAAAGTAATAGGTTCGCGCAAGATCTAGTGTCACGGTTGTGATGATCGCTTAGGAACTTAAAACATTGCAAAAGATAGGAGGGTTGCTGAGCGCATAGAATTTTAAATAGAAGCAATAAAGAATGCTACTCCTGTCGTGAGACTTTTAACCATTGCAGTCTATTGAAAAAAGATGTTAGATGGTCAGAATGCTTAAGATGAAATGTAAAATGCACTGAAGCATTTTGAACGCGCTGTAGCCAGTGTGTACATCATCCAAGGTATTCTCAAGTTCAACGATGATCTCGATGTCCATCAATGTTTTCCGAAGAGGATCTCGAGCAAACCGTAATAAACAGCCCAAATCCAACAGTACAGGAATTAGTGGAAACCTTTCAGGTACACAGGATAACAGTTGAAAGAGAGGCAAAAAATTAGCCGTTATTGCTATGCAATGTCATGAGTGTTGAGAAGTGGGTTCTATACCGAAACGTAAAGCGTTGAAGGACTGTGTGTCATTTCTGAACTGCCTCTATCGACGTCCAAACCAGAACTTCATATCAACAAAGTGATGTGTGCGGTGGGATGTCCAAGTCATAATTCACTGGGAAGTCCTGGTTCCTAACTAAACCGGTAATACCAACTTCTACTGTCTACAGTTGGACAGAATTTCAGCAGCATTGTGATCGAAGCAGCCAGGCCTCTTTAATCGCCAAGGAATCATCATTCACCTTGATAACGCCAGTCCACATGCTGCTGTCATCACCTGTCAAAAATTGATAGGCTTTGGTTGTTAGATTTTACCATACCCATCCTATTCTCCTGACTTGGTCCTTACAGACTACCACATGTTTTCCGCTTTACAGAGCTCCTTTGTTCGGAAAATCTTTGATGATATGGAGGCTGTGAAAACTGCCGTAAACAGTTCTTCGACTCCAAACCTCAGGAATTTTATTAGGATGGGATTCATCTTCTGCCAAAACGGTGGCAACAAGTCATCGGTTGCAATGGCGATTAAGCACAGTCCAAGGTGAGTTCCATTTTGTGTTGTTCGCAATTCTATATGCGCACCAAAAAACGGATAGGACTTTTGCACTTACCCAATATTTTCAATGTGTGCTGAATACAGTAATGAGTCTATTTTTTTTAGATAGATATAACTCCGCCTTTAGTAAATTTGCTACTAACGTTTCTCTGGTAAGATGGACAAAACCCGAGATATTTTCCTACTTTCATTTTCAGTTTGATTTTGAATTATACAGTTATCATAATTGTTCAGTACACACTAGCTGTCCTGTCTTAAAGACACTATTTTCGAGCTGCTGTGTACACGCAAGGATTAAAATGAAAAGATCTGTTGCTGTTAATGGTGATGATGAGCAGGGAGTACGCTACACCCCCCGACACCCCCCTAACACCCTCCCTAGACTTCGACAACACCCGCCTAAGGAAAATTTCTGAACACCCCTAAGGGGGGTGTTCTTTCGCGACATTCAATAGTGAGAAATTCCTGGAATTTTGATTTACGAAGACGGCAGTTATGGTAATACACAATCAAATCTTGGTAGTAGTTTTGCATTTATTCCGAAGAAATAGCTTCTTTTGGGCTACATTCCTTTGTCACCTCGCAAAAATCCATCAGCAGCAAAAGAAATGAGGCAGGAAACAATAAACATCCCCATATGAAAGTATCTGTTTGGTGGCTGCCCCCTGCAGTGTTAGAGTGCAGAGATGCTAGACTCACTTCAGATGCACTCATTATCTATTAAGTTGTTTTGTGTGCACAGTGGAAAAGGCGGAACTCCTCACAATGAAGAGGAGAATTATTGAAACAAAGGAACGAAGTTTAGGAGCTCGTACATATGCATTAATTTTTCTAATTTAAGTGAATCTTTGCTTCATAACTAAATTAATGGAAATAAAAGTAACAGTGTTTACAAA
>JAGDQP010009836.1:39514-57670 GCA_022664845.1 Lepisma saccharinum | reverse complement strand
ATCTTAAAAGAAGAGCAGCCGACCGCGATAGTCGTGTTGTCTCAGGCGTAAGGTCACCGTCTCCAAGATGTTGAACTCAATCTCCGCTGGAGCCTGGATGGATGTTTGTGGATTTTAGAGACATCTAGTGGAATCAAGAAGGACCGAAGTCATTAGTTAATTAAATGGTTCAAACTATGAACTTTACAAAGCTCTTCACAAAACCAGAAACAACTTGCAGCCGTTTATTTGAAATCCCTTTCTATGCTGAGCAACTTGAGTCTCCCAGTACGGGAACCTAACAATTTTAGTGATTTTTTTAATCGGCTTGTTTTTTCTCTTTCTCAATTTTTACCTTTACTGTACTATGTGTCACTGTTTAAATTTGAAATTTTGCTGTAGGGGTCTACCATTAACTTGGCTCCCCCAAAATATACGGGCTATTAACTTTAAACTCACGGTGTTGAAAATCGCGAAACTTGGATGCAAGACGGTGCAAAACGACTACAGACCGGTACACTATCTGTTTTCGAAAAAATTGACTGAGGGGACGCTACCATTAATTTGGGCCTCCAAAATAGAAGAGCTTATAACTTTTTAACCATTGCGGTGCAAAACGCGAAACTTGACTGCAAAACGGAATGAAACGATTGCAATCTGTTGCACTATGTGTCTAGCCCTGATTTTTTTAATTTTGCTGTATGGGGCTACCATTAACTAGGCCACCATAAATTTAAGAACTTATAACTTTTTAACTATTGCGGTGCAAAACGGTACAAAACGAACATAGACCGGTACACTATATGTTTTCAAAAAATTTGACTGTGGAAGGGAGCGCTAGCACTAACTTCGGCCCCCACAATAGAAGAATTTATAACATTTTAACCGTTGCGGTGAAAAACGTGAAACTTGGGTGGAAAACGATTGCAATCTGTTGCACTATGTGTCACTGTCTGATTTTCGAAATTTTGCTGTACCATTAACTTGGCCCCCCATAAATTAGGAGCTTATAACTTTTTAACTATTGCGGTGAAAAACGTGAAACTTGGGTGCAAAACGGTGCAGAACGATTGCAATCAGTTGTACTAGATTTCACTGTCTGATTTTTGAAATTTTGCTGTATGGGGCTACCGTTAACTTGCCCCCCCCCCCCCCCACAAATTTAGGAGCTTATAACATTTAACCATTGCGGTGCAAATCGTGAAACTTGGGTGGTAAACGAACAGAGACCGGTACACTATCTGTTTTCGAAAAATTTGACTGAGGGGTGCTACCATTAACTTGTCCTCCCCAAATATAAGAGCTTATAACTTTTTTACCATTGTGGTGCAAAACGCGAAATTTGGGTGCAAAACGATAGGCTATTTATTTTTCAAATTTGGTTTGGTGGGGGCCAAGTTTCGCCCCTATTGACTTCACATGTAAAAATCGAAAGTTGCATATCTTTGCCCCGAGTGCTCATCCTCGACCCAAATTTTGCAGGTCACTATCGCTGATATGGGCTATACATGTCTGCCAAGTTTGGTGAAAATCCCAGACTGAGCAGTCTGGTCAGTTCCTAGTGAGCTTTATACAAAATTGTATTCATTTAAACTTTCAATAACATCTACTTTTGGTTATGTTACTATATGTACATTTAAGGCCCAACTGAGGGACCGTTATGAACTAAAGAAAAGTCTGTAAAAAATTCTTGAAGAATGATGAAGCAGACCATGAGATAAGAAAATTTTAATTAATTATTTAATGTGCACATATGCGATAGAAGATTTGTCAAAATCTCTAGTATAAGTAAATATATATATTGTTAACATTTTAAACTTCTAGACTTCTAAACACTTTCGACATTAACATTTTAGACTTCTAAACTTTCAAAGGCCCTAGTTGTTCTCCTGTACGATACTCACAGGATTCATTGTAGCTCCACTAGCAAATATAGAAAGTCCCATCAGAAAGTAAATGTTATAAAACTATATTTGTCTCAAAAATTCCCAAGATATAATATGGTAAACTCTATGAGCTCGAACTTCCATTCGACTTATATTTATACATGATGACCCAAAGAATTTCTCTACTCGTTTTTTTGTTGTTGTTTGTTTGTTTGTTTGAAAAATCTTTAAAAAGATGTTACCCTACTATAATCGTTATGCACACCCTTCAACACTCTTAGTTGAAGACTGAACTCAAACCACATAAAGTTCCTTTGTGATTTTCTTCAATTAAACTCACCGTCAATTTGTACAACATCAATTTATTATAGATTATTTCGTTCCAATTACTGGAACTCCAATTCGTTACCTTGAGAAAGTATTTGCCACATTTATCAACAATGTAAACACACATAAGTATTTGTAATATTAATATACAAAGTTGCTATATCATCTTTCCATTCAATATTCATTTTATCCTTCCTATTCCCTCCGTACAGTCGTTTACATACATTGGTTACATATGGGGTCCAGAGCTGAAAACGGGTCACTTTTGATCTACTTTGATATTTCTCACTTTCTTTTTAGTTCTTTTAACCTCCTCTTGCCTTATTGGTTATCTCCCACACACTCACTTTCTAATAAAATGGTTCTCTTTTTAACTTCTTATATCAATCTATACTTGGTGTCCTTTCCCTAAGTCGGCCGGGTGGATGAACGGTCTGCGGCGGTAGGCCATCGGCTCAAAGATCCCGTGTTCGAGCCCCGACGTTGGTGCGGATTTTAACAGCTAAAGGCGAATCGTGACAGGCCGAAGTCCAAAGTTCCTAGACTGGCCCACATAAAAATAAAGTTCACTAAAGTTTCCTTTCTCTAATACGAAAGGAAGGAAGCGGTTTATAGGAAACATTTGTAAACAAAACAGATCTAACCTTTCTCATCTTCTTTAGTTTTTCTTTACGTAGATACAATAAATAGTCTTTTAATTACATCTTTTTTTTTAGATCTCTGTATTACCACATATAAAAAGGAACCCATTAGTACTTTCTGCAAATCAAGTTTAACCATTGCGAACTTCAGTACCAATCAAGAAAATACCTACAGGTTATTCACTCAACCTTACTGCTGGCTTTTGGGTGTCCACATTTTTTTGTCCCCATTACTACTTTAGGAAAGCCTGGTCTGAGCTAAACATGTCTAAAGACAAAAACTACAATTTACAAAATTCACAAATTCATCATCAAATGTCGATTTTTCTGTGATGTTCAAAATGAAATATTTCTTGATCTCTACCTAGGTGTGACATACAACTTGCTCAAGAAGTATGTTAGACCGTCAAAACTGACTAGGTGGTTAAAATTGTAACAGTTTTAAGAGCGGTTCTAGTTCAAAACTGTAACCGCATCTGAGAAGAAGGTTGTTTGTACTTGAAATTAAGCTATATCAGTTTCAAAGAAGAAATAAAATAAGTGCTGTTTCTCGAATCTGATACAGTGTCCACTCTCCAGAGCTTTCATGACTGCCTCAGTGCTTTTGTTAAAATAGTAAATTAATTTCTTTTGATAAAAGTTTAAGTCACAAAAGAAAACTTCTTGTCTGGTCTTTAAAAATAATCACTGTTTTAGAAGTAGTCATCTTGTCCATAAGGCTCGACGAAAGAGAAATAAAAGAAAATTAGAAAAATTCCAAATTCCGAGCAAAACATCTAGCAGAATGAAGAACAAAAGTAATCTAAACTCGCAAGATGGGTAATAATGAAGTGCTGAAGAAAGTAGACACGAGACTAGCACTACTGGAGACAATAAAGAGGAAAAAATGGTAAGGCTATGCAAAAAATTTGGTGTGTTACTTAAGAAAACAATTGGAGGTATAGATGAAGTGGAAAAGGAAGAGGAAGAAGTAGGATACAGTTTTCTTGACAGTATTAAGCAACATAAATTGAATTCTAAGACAAGAATTGAAGTGAGAGATTGCAATGGATAGAGAAGACTAAATTTGGCTTGAGGATCTGGCGCCTTCAGCAGGATACTAATGATGATGATTCATAGAAACAAAGACAGAGAAATGATTGATCACCTCAAGGAGTGCATAAATTACCAAAAATCTCAAATCAAGAGACCCAGAAGGAAAATGGTTGTACCCTATGGATCTTCTGTTTTTTGCAGAGCACTGAACATGAGGAAAAAGACTGATTGACAGTTTCTTCTTAATTTCTTCCGTTTTCCCTTTACGACAAAAACGATAGGAAGAGCTCTCTCTCTCTCTCTTTCACTGTTTCACACACAAAAAAAATGTCATTAGGTGTCGGAACTTCCTATTCCCACAAGAGGCAATATGACGCATTAACATCAATAACATCATGACGCATTAACATAACGACTGAGGCAGATCAACGGAAAAACAGTGGTCACCTCGAAATCTCGAGGAAACCATCCATTTAAACTGAAGTTTTTCTTCAATCCCACCTGATGAGATGGCACTTTGAAATAATCAGATTCTCATATTTTTTCCATACCTTCCCCTACGGCAACGTAAGGTGTACGACACAACATCCTCTAAAAGACAAAAATATGAAGTTTTAAAAAGAAGTATTTACCCAGTCCCCATAATTTAGTAGTTACGGTTGTAGAATTCGAATTGGTACTGAGAAGCCAAGAAGATTCGAGTCTTGCTGTGTTGCAGGCAAATTTGCCTGAAATTTTCCATGGGTTTCCTCAGTTTTTTCAGGCGAATGCCAGGATCGTACAATAACGAAGGACCATTCCTTTCTCATTCTTTTCCCTTCAAAAGTTCCTTTATAGCATCTCAGACCAACCAAGTTTCATTCTATCAGCTACACCAGGCTACCTAGGCCCTGCAGGGCTTAGCCATACCTTCATACATCCTCTCCTCCACTCTATGCCTCCTTGAGCCTGAAATGACTAAAGGCCATTAATAAATTGAAGAGCGGAAATCCCAAACGTTCTAAATGCCATTTTTTTTTAAAGCTCTTCTGTCCACAAGCATGTTCGATGTGCCCACCTGTATGTCCCCATCCTTGTTCCCAGTCAAAATCAAAATAAGAGACAAGTCATCATCCTGCCTGCCACCTGATGTTTCAAGTGCCAGGCTGAAGAGATAATACACAAGTTCTTAGTCAGTGGTCATAGTTTTTTTTAAGTTGCGATAGAGATTTCGCCATCATAAAGAAACACAGGGTAACTAAGACAAGACCTATGGAAGATGGTTAAGTCAGCGAAACGTGTTAATCCATTTTATGTAATTCCAATGACTTCGTTGATTTTAAGGAAGCTGCTGATACTCTGTTGACATTGAAGAAATTCAACATTTCCAAATGCACAATGCTCAAAGTGTGTCATACGCATCCATCACATGTAGCTATTAAAACTACTTTCAGTGACAGAGAACATTGGAAGTTATTCGATGTTCCAAAAAGAAGACAATTTATAACTAATATACAAGCTTTAATACATCTAAAAGATCACTCCCGTTGTCTGCTAGAAAAAAGGAAGATCTGTCGACCATGTTTCCTTTTCTTCCTGTCCTGAGCAGCACAGGAAGGTTTCTAGAACACTCTCAGAAGCTCAATGATTCCATGAAACAGACAGTGGGAGTGAGTAGTGTTTGTTTTGTCTGCTAATGTATGTATTGATGGAGGAAGGGTTCAATAAAAACTTATTTTACTCTCAAATATTGAATTAACTCTCACCTATTATAATCGTAAATACAATGTTGTGCTTCAAGAGGCATAGGAATTCAAGCAGTAAGCTGTTGAATGGCACTTGGGACCAAAGATTTCATAGTATGGTACATAAAACGTTCTTCTTATTTATATTTTTTCTCCTTAACCATTCGGTTTTTTGGGTAATTCTGACGTATACTCCTGTAGCGTCGTAGAACCAATTACATTATGTTGGAAGACATATGCTGTGTAAAACCAAATCTATTCAATTTTCTGCTTCTCTTGCAAAATTTCAAATTTGGCACTTACAACGCTTGGCATTTCCACTCTTCAAGTCAATATTCATTCATTTTTATAAAATACGTTGGCAACACTGATACGTTGGGGTTAAGGCCGAGAACACCTATAGCTTTTCTCTGTTGTGTTGAATAATGTTTATTGCAAATTTGGTGCGGATACGTTAACGGTGTGGAAGTACATTGTAAAATTGTAATATTTAATTTCTAAAATGGTTCGCAATACTGACAAATGCAACCTCTGAGTTAGTCTAACGAAATATTTCCAACGATACTTCAACACGTCCCTACTCCTTATGATTCATGATGGATATTTTTGGGCACGGGTTGGCAACACTGATAACTGGGATCCTTGGGAACTGGAACACCCAGAGTGTTTTTCTATTGTGTTGAATAATGTTGTGCCAAGTTGATTAAGAATAAGGATAACATTGATTACATGGGCGGTAACAGCCAAGTTGGTGCTGCTACGTATAAAGTAATGGAAACATTTTTGAAGAAAATAATTTTGTAGAAAATTGGTTGGCAACACTGACAACTGAAGTGTTTGGGGATACCGAACACCAAAAGCACTTTTCTATTGTGTCGATTAATGTTCATGAAAAATTTTCGTGTAGATCTAACAGAATGGAAGGAATGTGACACTTTGAATTAAAAAATACGTTGGCAACATTGATCCATTGCATTAATCAAGACGGATCTAATGGCTATGAGCTAGTTTAGCCAAGACTTTTCCAACGACACCTCAACTACATCTTTACACCTTGTAGTTCCTGAGATTTGTTTTGGAAACTGACAGACGAAGCAAGGATGGACGGACACACTGAGCGGGAATACAAGGCTCTTTATTGTTAGCTATGCTATAAACGGACCCAAAATGACCTGTAAACTGGTTATTATAACGGAAAGAAAGCAAGTACCTTTCGTTAAAAAAAAACTATTTATTTTCCTTTAAAATACCCGAAGTTTGATGTACACAAAACTGCATTTGCAGATCAGAAAGAATACAAAGTTAAAAGTGATAACACCAGATAAATATTTTAAACAATTTGATAATTTGAAACAAAATTAGATTCACGTTTATTACAAAGACAAGTTTTCTGTTCACCTTTCAACATCTCGCCGTACGTCGACTCTCCTTATGTAAAAGAAATAACTCAGAAAAAATATTGATTGTGTATACGCAAATTCTTTTAAAGTAGTGCGTACTACCTAACCAATTTTTTCGAAATGTTTTAGTCCTGGATTAAACAAACAAAAACTTAGAATGTGTTCTAATATTAGCATTTGTTTTTTTTAAAAAAAGAGTGTATTTGAAACGTGTTATGAATTACAAAAAGGGGAACAAAATTAGAAAATAAACATCCAGAACACACTGATACGTTGGCCAAACAGTGAACATAAAAGCAAAAAAAAAAAAAAAAAAATCTTAAAATATTACCTAAAAGCGAAATGAACTTCTATTATAATCGACGTTATCTCAACCGCCAGTATTATTATGTTATTATTAACTAGGCCGCATTTATCTTTGGAGATGTCTAGAAAATTGAGCTGAGCGAGAAGTTAACATGTAATTAAACGTTATTGTGAATCAAAGTGATGTCTGAGTATGCCACAACATTTAGAGACAGAATCACTAGCAAACGGACCCGGAAAAGACCGTAAAAAAATAACTACTAACGTTAAGAACCTATACCTGCTTATCACAGATACCAAAGACAGACAATACCAACCGTCTGTGTCAGCAGCTGCAACCGACACTTTCGACACAGACGACAGATCCCACGAGAATAGATCACGAATCAAAAGATCTCTGAAAGTTCCTCCGTTTAAATCGTAATCGTGTATGGTCGTAGAACGCTTCTTGTGTCACTTTATAGGTAACTGAATGATCAGAGGTAACCTTGCACACATTGTGGTTCCATTTCGGACCGGAATTCACGCTGATGGACAATAATGCAAGACACCACCAGAACTGTCTCGTGACGATCTTATTGGAACAATAAAGAATCAATCGAATCGAATAGTCGTCATATTCACCTGACCTCAACCGATTAAACATGCCTGGCCATTCTCAAGAAAGTGGTTCCTAACCGTTCTCACCCACCACAAACCATACAAAGATCATAGAGAACGCTGTGATAACCCAAAATTCCACAGGCAGTATTGAAGAATTTGGTTAGTAGTCTGGCTAATCGCAGTCGCCATAGGTCAGGTAGTAGCGCATCTGAATACAAATCGGGCGGGATGGGTTCAAACTCCGACCAGAACGCTGGAGCCTTTTCTTCAGTGTTTCTCATTCCTGGTACTCTTAGGTGCACCCAGCCTCCTATCAAATTGAGTACCAGAGCGTTCTTAGTACTCCTGGGCACCTTGAGAGGTAAAGATGGTCGAGCGTGGGAAGGACCATCCCACCACACTTAATCGGGAATATGTGCAGCATTACCTCCATATGCTCTATGCATTACCTTACCTTACCTTACCTCACATACCTTACATACTGTACAGAAATCTAAAGGGTTTTAACCTACTCAAAACAGCCACGGAGAAAGAAAATTTTCCAACCAGTCCCCGATAAGAAAGTGTCCTGGCGTTTACCTAGAACAGATCTCGTTTCGTGAAAATTCTGTTCGCCAAGAGACTTGAAACAACTTCAGAACTAAGATCCTCATCAACCCCAAAATTTAAGTAAATAGAAAAAAAAAAATGATTAAAAATAAGTAGGCCTAAGTACATATCCTTACCTGAATGTGTTCAGTAGCAACTCATTCATGATACTTGCTCGTGGTTGAAACAATATGTCTATTTGTGGTATTCTTTGTCTTTTCCTGGTAATCACTACACTTGTTCACAGATCTCTACATAATCCACGTACAGTACCAACTTTGATTGAATCACAACCGTACCTGTGCAAGGAATCTTTTCCAACACATAATGTAGAGAAGCCACAGAATCACAACCGTACCTGTGCAAGGAATCTTTTCCAACACATAATGTAGAGAAGCCACATTGCTATACACTTGCAAGCACTAACGAAGAGACCAATTTTAAGGCATGTTTACATGTAAGTTTCACGTACACATATATACACACACACACGTAGAGCACGATTACTGTCAAAGAAGATGATGATGTTTCAAAAGGAAAGAGACTGGATTTCTCTTGTCAAAAGAAGCAGCTAAGATGAACTAGTGAGATACACACACAGCCTGCCAGCATCACCTGCTACGGTCTAGTGACAATCTCATACCACAGAAACAAAAATAAGTTCTACATCATGTTTCTGTCGGTCATGTAAGCGTTAACAATTTCACTCCCTGTGTCCCCCTTTTTAGTATGTTTTTTTCTTCTTTTTTTTCGTGTGTTCATATTCTATATCTTCCTTTGTTTTCACTTACTAATGCTTTGTTTCATATAGAATTACTTTGCAAGAATATTAGTAGTGGTAGTGCTATTAATAATAATAATACTACTCATCTCTTTTTTCTCGGTTACAAGATGATGCTGGTACCAAATGACAGGAACTAGCCTTCACACTTACACATACAACCGTTATAACATAGAAACACATCCGGATTTTTTTTTCGTTGCTTTCATTTCTAAAAACTGTTTCTTTCCTTTTTTTTTTTCTGTTTCAACTTTTACTTTAATAGAGAAACTTCCTAACCAGACAGACCTTTGAGATTTGAAAGGTATAACAACGAAAGGAAATGTTACACGCTTGCTAACCACTGCAGAAGTCATCTTTCTTTATTCAGATTGCATTTTTTTTTTTTTGGTTAAAAAAAGGAATCTTTATCTTGTTCCATACCGCCATGACATACAAAATATTGATGTAAATACGGGGGAGAAAAGTGGCACATAACGTTTACATACAGATGGAGGAGGTGTTCGTTTTATGAACCCATATTAGCTGTTTAACTAATTAAGGATTCATTTGCAGCCTATGTGTTTCAATTTAGCACGCTTGTGCCAGATCTAACATTTTGAAAATATGAGAGCTTCTTTGGATATGGGTATTTAGAATGAACTAACTTACTTCGTATAGTTAAAATAATGTTCTTTGTTATCCAGTTTATTTACTTGATTCTTTATTTAACTTACATTCTTGGACCAAACGGACCCTCACATGACTGAAGAATGACGTCCTTCGTCGAGCGCTTTTCCGAGAACAGGGAAGAGGAAGGCATCAGCTAGTGACGATATACCTAGTGAAAGCTATAGAAACTTTGAGAAATCTGATACAGTTTGGCGGAACTCAAACCTGCATGCCTCCCCATTGCCGATCCTAAATCCACGATCATAATCACGACACCATGTGGTCTGGCTTTCTCTGGGTAGCTTTAAGTGTGTGTGTACTATTCAGCAAGAAAGGCTAATAACTAGAGGGCGGATCGATATGCACGGAAAACAGCTAAAATCTGCAGGCAAATATTCTGTAAAAATGGCAAAAATATTCTCTTAAATATGCACTAAAAAGGATAAGTAAATAATGCAAAAAAAAAAAAAAAGATATAACGCTGATGTAAACTACTCATTTTTTTGCAGACTATACACAATTTTGATATCTTCCCTACCAACCTTCTTTCACTCATACAGTGTATCAATTCTGTTTGCTGCTGCTGTTAGACCTATTACAGTAGATGAGAAGAGACTTTTAAGAATCTCTGGTACAAAATACTTTCGTTTATCGGTAAGGATATTTGTGTACGCAAAGAGAGTTTGCAGCATTAAAAAGACTGTCAGTTGTATGCATTTTAATTTTAGGAATTTTACTACATTCTTCCCTAGCTCAACTTGTTTCAGCCCAGTTGAAGTTCTAAAGATCACAAGAGACCTCTTCTTTCGAAGCTTCGTGATTTTCGGGTATTTCTGTTTCATTCAATATTGTTCTCGCAAGTGCAAACAAGTAGGCCTATATTAAATGAAATCAACGCAGAAAGTTTGATTGTCGATAGGTTCTTACTTATTGCAGTATCGGCCGTGGCTCAGCGTTAGAACATTGGCTTAGTATTCAGGAGGTCCTGGAAACGATCCCAGCGGTCGACCATCCCGACTAATGTTTATCCGGGGTCTTTCATCAGTCCCACCAGGTAAATTAGGTCCTAGCCAACCCTGCAAAACTTCACTTACACCCTACCAAGTTTGACTTTACGCCCCCAAACTGAAAATTCTGCTGGAATCCCTGGTTCAAACGCAAGGAAATCGTTTAAAATTATGCTTTGTCCTCCTGGTTACCGGGTAAAAATTGGGTCAAGCCGGGTCCGAAACCTATACTTGGTGACACGTTTCTGCTCTACTACGTAGGGACGCAGTCAGCAGGAGTGGTGTAGTGGCTTACGTCTCTAACAACTAAACAACAAGGGAGGTTGAGTGAGCCTGGACTGTGCTCAAGTCCACCATCCTCACTTATGCTTTCCTTGGTTGCGCATTGTCTCACCAGACGATGGAACTATACCTTTCTTAAGGCCAGGATTGATTCCTTCCCTCATTCCTCACCTTATCTAAGTACATCGCGCGCTATAATTAAACGCAATAAACAAGTTTGTATATTAAACCATATAAAATAGGCATTTTAAACGACAAAAAAATATGGTCATTGAACCAAATCAACTACGCTCTCATGATTTGAATAGAATTTTGAATTTATTTATGGCTTTGTTGCATCTCAGGCTCAGGCCGTAATAGGGTAGGGGAGAGTATGTTAGAAGCTAGTCGGCCAGAGTCTAGTTCGTAGGTACCATCACGGCATTTCTCTGGTGTGACAGAAAAACAAACTGGGAAATCTTCAGTCATTCATTTTTGAAATATACTAAATGCACTTACCAAATTAGATACATGCAGCATCTCGTTTCCGATTGCCTTCCTTTTAATATAAAGATTATTGAAAAATGTTCATCCTACATGTGTTCTAACAACTGACTGAACTATATAAGCATAGTACATGTAAGATTAGAAGAGTCGTGAGAGATTGTTAACATCTTTGAAAATTCAACATCGAGCAACCGTAGCTGAGTTGGTAGAATACTGAATAGGAGTTTTCCAAGTTCTTCTTTCAGTCCAGGTAGATGCTGGGATGGTATCTTCAAACCTATACCCTGGTCGACTCTATTTCGGTATTTACAATTCCCTCTCCTATACCGATCTGAGCCAAAGGTGCACAAAGGCTATTAAGCCAAATCTTCGTCGCAGTCACCTGTTCGTCAATAAATTTTGGTCTTTGTACTTTGTATTAATAAATAAAATTAACACACAACCACTAACCCACAATATTTCTGCGAAATGCGCTCATTCGGAGAGTAAAACAAATGGTACGTACGTTGATCTCCCAAGTAACGACAGCGATGCTGGAATACGAAACGATCTCAAGTTGACGTGATGTATTAGTAGTGAAAATGGTGGACTATAATTACCCAGAACTTTTCTTTGTCGCTAATGTCACAAGCAACAACATAGTTTCGACTACCGTTTTTTAAAGAAGCGCAAAGTCAATCAAACCTCTGTTTCCTCTCCCCTTCAAACACGTACAATGAAGATAAGGTGACCAAGCAAAGAACAATCAAGAGAAAAGTTGAGAGGCGGGGGACAAGTGAGATGAAACCAACAGTCTGTTTCAGTGCTTATGTAAATCTAATCCCAGTCGCCACTATACTAGATGTATTGAAGGATAAACATCTTTCTTTGTCGGTATATTCCATACTCTGTTTTTTCAACAGCTGTGATGTAAGTTTGTCATCCATACGTAAAACTTCTTGAAAATATGCTAGTATATTCACCAACAAGCAAAATATGTACGTACAATTAAAATATGTCGTAATATGCGCAATAAAATCCCCATAATTTAATTGCAAACAACCTAAATAGAATTTTTAGTCATGCGGATTATCGAATATTCATCGAAATAGAAATATGCAAAATCCGCCCTCTACTAATAACTGTCAGATAACTATAAATTACTATACTCTTTCGGTATTTCCAACTTGAAGAGGATGGCTCAGCGGTAGTATTTTGTTCCTGCTTCCTGGATCGAATCTATAAACTGAACATCGTAAACTTAAAGGTAAGATGTCAACTGTTATCGACATGTACTGTTGAACTATGAAGTATTGAGATTGGGCACAAGTCTGTCATGTAGCGTAAACAATGAGTAAATAAATCAAAGATTTCGTGATTTCCCTTTACTAAAGCTATGAAAATCCTAGTCTGACTCCTAAAATCAAGGTCAAAATTTTTTTTTTTTTTATGTGCAGCAACGGCGCCAAGGTAAAAATTCGGGGCTGGTGGGACCATCATATTTCACTTGAAAAAGTCGGGGGCTAACTTAAGCCCATGACACATGTGTAAAATAAAACATGCGGATAAAACTGAGGGTCTACAGAGGCAAGGGGGATAGGCAGGTTTGGGGGAAGGGTTCAGTTCTCATAGCGTCCCCCAGTCGCCCTGTTATAAAGCTATTACATACGAACAACCTATAAATATTATCCTATAAATTTCCCCCCTATCTCTTTCGGTGGCAAATAACACCCTGTGCCTAGGATAGATTAAGATAGTCCCTGAGACTCTGACATACATCTTGTTACTTTGGCAATGAACCAGAGAGTTCCGTAAAGCCATAGAGTCGGTTAATATATCTTTTATTTTTCTTCCTTTAAAATAAATCAAAGAAATTCATGTCTTTTGTCTTACTAAAAATTGCACAAAGAGATAAATTATTATGTGGGAGAAAAACGTAGTCTTATCTTCTTGAAAGAAGTCGGAAGTTGTTCACTTAAACTGTTTCAAAGAAATTAAAAACCACTCTTCTGCCGCCAAGTGTCAGTTTGTCAAAGAGCGTAAAATATCACCTTTTTTTTTTTTTTTTTTTTGTTTAAAAGGTGAAAGTGAGAATTACAGTCCTTAAATGCTCATTATCAATATGATTAATGGATGAGTCGTGATTCTCTTTGCCATTTTCATTCCCCCTTTTCTTTGTCAGTGATTCGCCATTCTCCACCTTGTTCCCATTTTCGCTCGCCTCTTTTGGAACTATTTGCGAACATCTGTTCTCGTTTATGGAAAGAATTAAAAGAAATTTAAAACTATTTTATTTTAACCCTTCTCGTACCAAGCTGGGTACAATTGCACCCGAGTTGTGTTTTTCAAATTATTGTAGGGGGCTGATGCATTAGCTTTATTGTAGGTAGTTCATCCATTGTTACATTGTATCCATATCTATTGTCTTGATACCTTGTAAAGACGTAATAATTGTTGCCCTCCAACTCAACTAATTAAGTAAATGCAATGAGAGGAAAACAGAGAGTACTAAGGTTCTAAATTTCGCAGATACTAATACTGTGAATAAGGGGTTAGTGACTATTCCCGTTACGCAATTTATTTACTTAATTAGCTGCACATTACTCAGGGACTAAAGATACATGTAATTTTCAGTAACGTTATGCATATTTCTCAACCTGCGCTCACTAATTCTCAGCAGTAGACACAGGGGCGTAGAGAGACCAGGGTAATCGAGTAGTAGTGAAGCTCAACCTGAGAGAGTGCGACTGACAGCTTGTTTGTTGATCTAGTTAGGTAGGCCTCAAGGAACAAACCGTACTTGATTAAGTTTCGTATCAAATTGCTATTGTCGCATTCTGGAAATTGGCCAGAAACCTATTCTCGGTTTTCTGGATAGTCAATTTGAGGTGAGACTATCTCGTCTCACGAACGTTAGAGCTGCTAATCTGAATTTGGGTGGTAAAACTCAAGGCAATAGCGGATAACTGAAACTCAAGGCAATAGCGACGTTAAAGTAACTGCAGACTTCATTACAGCAAGTTTGGAAGAATAAACATTAGTATTAAATTAGCATATCTGCATTTCATTCAAACTGATCCAAAGATTAAGGATAATATTCTAGATTGTTTCTTGCAGCATTATCTGTGACTTTGTTTCAGCTCTAGTAATTAGGATTACGCTCCGAATCTATTCGAATTCAGGGGATTTCAAGATTAGAGAACCCGTTAGATAGATATGTTTGGCGGGGTTGCATAAGTGTGGACGCAAAGTAATTTGTGGGTTAAAGATAATTTCATATATTATTATAATTTGTATCGTGATTAGCTGGCGCTCGAGATTAATCCATTGTTTTTGTAGCAGTCTATTTTACATTTTGCTTCTGTTCTAGTGCAGGAGCGTGATACTCTTGTCCGGAGACGATTGATTGTTGACAGGCATCATTTCCAGATTACGAAAGTTGGAGCCCAGAAACTGAAAGCTAATAACACTAGTTAACAAGGTTTGTGTAACATGATAGAAAGCACCTGATCTTAAGACGGTCTTCTACTTCTCTCAGCCCTATAAAGTTTACTGTTAGTGCTTATGGACAGAAAATGGATATCGAATATCTTCATTTTCTAAGGAACTGGATATCTTTAATAGAAAAGAAAAGTTTTGGAGCATTCTTCAGAAGTTTATGAACGGGTTGAAATACTTAGAACGTACATTTGTCTCCTAGTTTTTCAGAAATAAATTATTAAAAAATAAATAAAATTATTTTTTTCTCCAAATTACATGTCTAACTTTGCAACCACTTACGCTGGAAAGACCAACTTTTTTTTGTTTTATTCCTTGTGAAGAAACGATTCTAATAATTTTAATTGCAAACATATCTGATACACCAAAAAATATAGTATTTTTACATAGCTATTCCAGTCCACCTGTCAAAGGTTTGATGAGGATAAGCCAGCCGCGCCCCGCTCCTGTCTTCGCTTTTAGTCCGAGTGAAAAGAGAAGGGAGGGGACTACACAAATCCCCTCTTTATTCAGCTTCTAAAACAGTGCCGACGCGAATGTAAACATGCTGTTTTAGAAAACAGCACATACCTGAAAAATTTTATGTAGTCAAGGTGAGATATGAGAATTTTGTAACAGTATAGCAACATCATATTTGGAACGGGGTGATATTTGGAAGAGTTGCAAGGTCTATTGTATGGTATCCTAAAAAAAACAAAAAAACTCTAATTTAGTTTAAAGTTATATGAAAACTCTCTTTATCTGATTTATATACAAAAAATATATCCTAACGTTACTTTTACTCTCACTAACGAACATCTTACTGCCTGTGTTTATCAATATTCATGTGCCTAATATAGGCTGCAGCCGCAACAGATATATCTATAGAGAAGTTCTGCCTTTTTATCCTTGGAAAAATGTGAGTAGAGGAGGCATGTAAACAGAAGTACTATTGCATATCACAAGGCCTGAAACCCTGGAATAACCTATCACTTTGACCCTAAAACTAGCAGGTCCTTTCAAATCGCTTTGTATTTTGCATTTGTGTCCCTCCTAGATGTTAGTAACTACAAGTCTGACAGAGATGATTTTTACACCATTGAATTCGTCATGGTCTGCAATGGTGAGGAAAGCTATGAATGTGACTAGAACTGGCAAGTCCTTTCGAATCGCTTAGTACGCGTATTATCCATTTGTAACCCTACTAGATCTCAGTAGCCACAAGTTCGACAGAGATAAGCCATACACCGTTGGATTAGTCATGGACACCGGTGGGAAAATCTATGAATTTGACTAAAGCTGGCAGGTCCCGGCATTCGCTTAGTAAACTCCATTTGTTCCTATGACTTTGAAGTTTTCTGGGGGGGATATGTAATAAGTCGAATTTATACGGTGGCGCTTTGGTTTTATTTATAATAAAACTATTACTTAGTTTTTTAGATTATTAGGCTAGGAACTGTTAGATTACAATGTACCTTTGACTTCAGTGGATCGAAAATACAACTATTTTAATTGAGTAAAATCTTTCACTACTCCTTCCCTGCAAGACAATTATGCCGAGAAAATGATTGATCTAAATTACTTCTGATAGCTACCTGATAGGCAGATAGACAAACATTCTAAATTATATCTTCGAATTAAAAAAAAATCATCTACCATAACTTTGCCATGGTTATTATGAGATAAATTAAACAGGCGTTGGAAAAAGGTAATTACTTTTTTTAAGAATAAGAGTACAAAGCCAGGGAGGAACAAATGGCCCTATTAGCTATTCTTAGTAGCTCCCATACATAACTACCCTATATGTGTTGAAAAAAAATCAGAAAGTAATGCGTCCTCCGAAAAAATAAATTCAATTATTACTGGCCTATTTTTACGACTAGGCTATTGTAAAAGTCTGTATAACTCAGCTCACTTTTAAGTCTATCTTATGTGGACAACGTTACATTAGCCTTAAATATATCCTGTATACGGGGTAGTTCTCAACCTTCGTATCAGGGCTTTAATTCGGCTCCTACTGCACATATGGTAGAGCTTTGCAATAAAAAAATGTACATATCAAAGTGCATGTGCAGAATCACATGATGATGTTGCTGAAAGCAGTGGCGTCCCGGGAATACATCTACGGGAGGCAACTTCAAAATTTTAAATAGAAACTGGGGTTGATTTTGCTCCCTTTGCAATAAGCGCGACATTTTGAATCACTTTTAGAGGAACAAAAGCTTTTGAGTCTTGGCCCGTGCCAGATCAAAATGAATTTATAATTTCTTCAAAAATTCGGTAAAACATTTTGAATTTAATCAAGAAGTAAGAAAAAATAATGAAAAATAATTGGATTCCTTATCCTAACATTAAGAAACATAACTACCACAACACAAGAAAAATTTAGGGGTAGCGTGTCTGCCAACCAAGCGGCATTGGGTATGTCGAGTGTACGAACCCTGCTTCGGCCGGCCATCCTGACTGAGGGTTTCCTTAGTTTCAACAGGCGAATGCCGGGATGGTACCTTCTGTAAGGCTAGGGTCTCTGCCTTTGCACTAGGGATGTCAATCCACTCGGCTCGAGCGGTGAGTCTAACGCTCGAGCTCGACTCGCTGTAACCTAGTCGCAGCGTGAGTCTCTCTGAGCAACTACTCGAGCAGTTCTAAGTACCGACTCGACTCGAACAGTTCTGAGTACTGACTCGACTCGAACAGTTCTGAGTACTAACTCGACTCGAGTAGCTACTGAGCGCCGACTCGAGCACATAGTGAGCGCCGAGTCGACTCGACTCGAAGAGTTCTGAGTACTGACTCGACTCGAGCAGCTACTGAGCGCCGACTCGACTCGAGCACATAGTGAGCGCCGACTCGACTCGAGCACATAGTGAGCGCCGACTCGACTCGAGTAGGTACTGAGCACCGACTCAACTCGACTCGAGCGAGTCGACATTGAAATAACTAAAAAAAACTTTTTAAAGACATTCTTTTCTTAATCAATTTGTACTAAAAAGGAAAAAAAAAA
>JAGDQP010009836.1:26816-39414 GCA_022664845.1 Lepisma saccharinum | reverse complement strand
TTCTTTTCTTAATCAATTTGTACTAAAAAGGAAAAAAAAAACATTTGTTTATGCATGACTAAAAAGAAAAGAATGCGGCGCGTCATTTCAAGAATTTATGAAGCGACAGTATATGAGATCGCGCTCATGCTTTTCTGTTTAGGCATGCATAAACAAAAAAATAGTTTTTTCCTTTTTAGTACGAATTGATTAAGAAAAGAATGTTTTTGAAAGTTTTTTATTACTTTTTTATGTTAATTTAGTTTCACTATTTGTTTTTTCTTTCCTACTAACTTTAGAAACAATGATAGTAGAAAGCATGATAGTCGATGTGAAGTTAGTTTATTGATCTTCTTGGCAACATAATTTGTTGTTCTAAGTTTTCTCGAATAACTGAACAAGTAGAAGACCGAGATAGCTGTGTATAAATTATGAGGTAAGATAACTTTGCATTACTATGATATCGTCCACTGACTCCTTTTCTGACTGTTATGTCAATCCGCTCGGCTCGAGCGGCGAGTCTAACGCTCGAGCTCGACTCACTGTAACCGAGTCACAGTGTAAGTCTCTCTGAGCAGCGACTCGACTCGACTCGAGCACATAGTGAGCGCCGACTCGGCTCGACTCGAGCATGTAGTGGGCTCCGACTCGACTCGACTCGAGCAGTTCTGAGTACCGACTCGAGCAGCTACTGAGCGCCGACTCGACTCGACTCGAGCAGTTGTGACCATTGACTCGACTTGACTCGAGCAGGTACTGAGCGCCGACTCGACACGAGTCGAGCAAGTCGTTGACATCCCTACTTTGCACATCGTTGAGCTTTCCCTATCCCGGCCTGAACCTGAGATGCCTAAAGTCCATAAATAAATTCTTGAACACAAGAGAAAATGAAGTATTTACTCATTATTTTTTCTTGTCTCTTGTCACTTTTCAATGTTTTAAAAATGTAAATATTAATAGTTTTGATGAATCATGTTTTGATCATTAATCAATTTAATAAGAACGCTAGACTTGTATATTAGAATTCTGCACGGGCTCGGGCCATAAATTGTCAGAACTTCTCGTGTTCTTGTTGAACCTGGGCTTATTGTGATTATATTTTTCCCAACTGGGCCAGGGCAAGAACTGTATGTTTGGGCCAGGGCAAGAAGTGTATGTCAGGGCCAGGGCAAGAACTGTATGCAAGGGCCAGGGCAAGAACTGTATGCCAGGGCCAGTGCAAGAAATGATGTACAATCTGAGGCCTGAGTTTAGTTTAAAGTTAATTGAAAACTCTCTTTATCTGATTTGCATAAAAAATGTCCTAACGTTACTTTTATTCTCACTAACGAATATCACTGTGTTTATCAATACTCATGTGCCTAATAGCGGTTGTAGCCGCAGCAGATGTACCTATAGAGAAGTTCAGCCTTTTTATTCTTGGAAAAACTGTCAATAGAGGAGGCATGTAAACAGAAGAACTATTGCATGTCACACGGCCTGAAACCCTGGAATAACCTATCACTTTGACCCTAAAACTGGCAGGTCTTTTCCAGTCACTTTGTATTCTCCATTTGTGCCCCTCCTAAATCTTAGTAACTACAACTCCGACAGAGATGATTTATACACAGCTGGAATCGTCATGGTCTACAATGGTAAGGAAAACTATGGATGTGACTCTAAAACTAGCAGGTCCTCTTGAATCGCTTAGTATTCTTCATTTGTGACTCTACTAGATCTCATTAGCCACAAGTTCTACAGAGATAAGCCATACACCGTTGGATTAGTAATGGACACTGGTGGGAAAATCTATGACTGACTAAAGCTGGCAGGCCACGGCATTCGCTTAGTAATCTCCATTTGTTCCTATCACTTTGAGTTTTTTTTTCAAATACGTTATAATTCGAATTTATACGGGGGCGCTTTCATTTTGTTTATAATAAAACCATTACTTAATATAATATTTTACGTTATTAGGCTAGGAATTGTTAGATTACATTCTACCTTTGATTTCAGTGGATGGAAAATACTATTTTTAAGTGAGTAAAATCTTTCACTCTAGCTAATGATTTTTTGTTTGTTTCTCTTCCGAGGAAGTGTTTTAACTACTCCTTCCCTGCAAGACAATTATGCAGAGAAAATGGTTGATCTAAATTACTTCTGATAGCCAGCTGATAGGGAGATAGACAAACATTATAAATTATGTCTTGCAATTCCAAAAAAAATCATCTATCATAACTTTGCCATTGTTATTACGAGAGAAATTAAACAGGCGTTGGAAAAATGTAATTAATATTTAGGTCCTTTGGGGCGAGAGGGGAAAGACTGCATTACGAAGTCGAGTAACTCTTTGCGGGACCTGCAACCTTATTTCCGGTAATAATTTTTCTGAGTGAATTTTACTATGTATTAGTTTGTGTAGAAATGATAGAGAATTAACTCTTCTATTTTAACTCATTCAGCGCGCAAGTACAGAGAATAAAATTATCTAGAGCTGGGTCTTGAGTCGTCCTTTGTGAATTGATGAAGTGCATAATTGACGTATTATTAGGATTAAAGTGTTGCTCCGTGATGTAGTAGCTAAAGCAACGGATAATAAATCACAACGTTGCAGGTTCGAATCCATCCACAGATACGTGGAAATTTTTTCGATTATAAATGAAGACGAGAGAGTAAAACATGTCATTGAATAAAGGCATGATGTAATCAAGGTCCAGTGTTTTTCTAAAACTACTATGAAAATATACATAATCCGGTTTACTAAAATAGTAAGTTTCCTCAGTATATAACTTGGTATTATTTTGAGTGCATTCAACTGAAGAATAAGTTGGGCTAACATTGGGCCACATGTACATTGGAATTACCATATAGTTTGCTCTACGTTGAACTTCGCTTTTAGGGCCAACGTTATCGCTAACGATAAGGCTAGCGGCCAACGACCAAATAGAACAGTACTGAAAAACGTTAAAACGTACAATCAGATTTTCAATGGCCCAACAAGAATTTGCTACTTGGGGTACACACGATTTTGTATTATATTTGTTGTTACTAACACAATTTGCAATATAATTACTAAATGAAAATTTCTATATTACTATTGAGTTGATCCTTTATAATGCGGCCCTCGCTCTCTTCCTGATTAGTCAATTTAGCCAGCTGCCAAAAAAGGTTGGATACCCCCCTGGAGTAGACTATAACGTTTTTCCGAATGATGATTGAATTAGCTGTTTGGGAAGATTGATCGTTAGTATTCACAGTGCAATGTAAATATTATACTTGTTAATAATTGCTCTGGAATAAATAGCTACTACTGAACTATGATATATGCAGCAAAGGCATGTTTGCTGTGAGATTAAAAATTATATTTTACAGCTGTAAGTAATGCTTTTGTTACAATACTACACACATCTGCTTTATGTGATAAATAGTGCAAGAAATACAGAAGAGGTATAAAATGAGTGAAGACAATACACGGTCAGGAAAGTCGAAATAATATTTTGCATTATGCTAGAATAATAACTTCCATGGGGAAGCAAAAGCTGGGGGGGGGAGCAATCCTCCTCCACTCACCACCTCCACCCTCTTAGCATGGAACCATTGAGTAAGAACACGAACTCTACAGAATTAGCAATTTTTCGCAGGAATCACAGAAACCGGTCGAAAACGTGTTTCATTCAAGCGGTATACACATATTCAGGCATTCGCTTCTCCAATTTCCCACCCCTTCCACTGCCAGGCCTAGAGTGGGGCGTGGTTTACCCTCATCAAACCTTTTAGAGGTGGACTAGAATAGCTATATAAAAATACTATTTTTTTATTGGTGCATCGGATATGTTTGCAATTAAAATTATTAGAATCGTTTCTTCACAAGGAATAAAACAAAAAAAAGTTGGTCTTTCTAGCGTAATTGGTTGCAAAGTTAGTCACATTGTAATTTAGAGAAAACAAAATAATTTTATTTATTTTTTAATAATTTATTTCTGAAAAACTAGGAAACAAATGTACGTTCTAAGTATTTCAACCCGTTCATAAACTTCTGAAGAATGCTCCAAAACTTTTCTATTAAAGATATCCAGTTCCTTAGAAAATGAAGATATTCGGTATCCATTTTCTGTCCATAAGCTCCAACAGTAAACTTTCTAGCGCTGAGAGAAGTAGAAGACCCCGTTAAAGGAACTTTTTGCGCTGAATTCGAATATGCATTCAGTTTTTCTCCATCACGTACAGTTTTCCCGCGACAGAGGGATTTGGGGGAAATTCCCTTTTTCACATATTTTATACCCCTAGCTCTTGTCCCCTTACGTATAGTAATACAGAAATTATACCAAAGTAAACCTTGATTGATACTTAATAAACCCTCCAAGTTTCATAACAATCGTATTATTCTTTTTAGAGAAATAAATATACAGTATTTGTATGTATACTGTGTGTACTTTTTATTGTACCACGTAATATTGCTTTCAGAACTCTTGATACAATCATTCAACTTCTTTCAGTTTTCTTAATTAAATCGTTATCAAATATTCCTATCAAATGTAATAGAGTTCAAGAGAAAGAAAGAATGAAATACAGACTCATTGTTTTGTTGACAACAATGAACAAATACAGTCTCAATTTTCCCCTCTCCTTTGCCTCTGCCCCTTTCTTTCTTGTATTCCTGACACGTGGTGAGGAAGTTTTGTACATTTCTATATTGAAGTGTGGTTTATTCACTTTCTGTTTTTGCTGCCAAAAGTGATTTCGTATTTAATCTTAACGACATTATACCCAGACAAGATCAGAAGTGTGGTTTGCGATCAGTACAATGGCAACAAGAGGACGCGTTCATGTTTTAACTTACCAAATAGTTTTTGTTGTGTGTGTAGCCAGTTTTTAGTTAAGAGACAGTGTAGATCCATTACGCCATCGGTGAAACTAGCATATAATAAACATTTCGGATGTCGTGTGGGAAATCAAAACAAAACTTGGGCACCCCACATCATTTGTGTGTCGTGCTACGTCACTTTACTTGAATGGGCCAAAGGAAAACGGAGATTCATGAAAATTGATGTACCAATGGTGTGGAGAGAACCCACCAACCATGTGCATGATGTTATTTTTGTCTCACAGTAGTTAAGGGACATTCTAAAGAAGCAAATGCAGAATAAGTTACCCCAGCGTTATATCCGCAATTAGATCTGTTCCGCACTGAGATGAGCTTCCATTTCCCGAGCCACCTACCAACTGGGAAGAGATTTGCCCAGAAGAGTTTGATGATGAACCATCGAGATCAGCATCTACATCCACGGATCCAACGTTCACTTTGACAGCAAGGTAAACAGTGCCTAGCTAGCTGCCTGGACAGCATTTAAGTGTGTTGTGCGCAACGTTTTGGGCAATAACAAAGCGAAGAATTACAGTAAATCGTACAGGACATGCTACAGAAATACAAAGAGTTGGGTTGTAGGATGTCTTTAAAAATCCAGTTTTTACACTCCCACCCTAGCTTTTCCCTGCTCACCTAGGTGTTGTCAGCGACGAACAGGGGAAAAGATTCCACCAAGACATAATGGCAATAAAGATAAGGTACCAGGGACGATGGGATCTTTCAATGATGGAGGATTATTGTTGGGGTCTTGTTAGAAAATGCAACACTTCTTACAAAAGAAGGAAGTAGTATACATTTTTGTAACCCAATGGAAGTTTCATACATTATGGTAGTTTCAATGGCTTATTAATGACATTTTGTATATTTGTATTATTGTTTATTGTAAATTGTATTGTATTCTATTTTATGTCTTTGTTTGTGGTAATACAGTAAATAGTTTTTTTTTTTTCAAATTCAAGAGATCTGAAAGTAATGTTATGTGGTGCAATAAACAGTACACACAGTATACATACAAATATATTTATTTCTCTAGAATGAATAATGCGATTGTTATGAAACTTGGAGGGTTTATTATGTATCAATCAAGATTTACCTTGGTATAATTTCTGTGTTATTATACGTAAGGGGACAAGAGCTAGGAGTATAAAATATGTGAAAAAGGGAAATTTTTAGGAATTTTCCCCAAAATCCCTCTGTCGCGGGAAAACTGTACGTGATGGAGAAAAACTGAATGCATACTCGAATTCAGCGCAAAAAGTTCCTTTCAGATCAAGTGTTTTCTCTCATGTTACAAAAAAAAAGTTTAAATTTGTTGACTAGTGATAATTTACAGTGTAGCCGCTGTATACATTTCTTGTAAGAGCTCTGACGGAAGACGCAAACGCTGACCCGTAATATATAGAGACACACTTGGACAATGTCGGGGCCGCTGATTGCGGGTTTTTACGGTCTCTAGATCCGGCCCTGTTTCTGATTAAGAAGTGGCGGCCACGAATACACTTGGACGCTAGGAGCATATTTCGAGATTTTTTTTTTTTCACTTAATGTACATGCCATGTCGTAATGACCATTTCAGTAAACTTTCTAAATTTTGATGAAATTGATTTATTGGTTGATGTAGATCTGATAGAGAGGAAAAGATAACTTTGAAGATCGTTGACATAAAGACGATAAAGAGTACGATAAGGCATAATATAGATAGTTGATATAGAGAGCTAACGGAAGAGGAGACAAAACGAATGGTTTACGGTTAACCAAGTAGGGACAAATCCAAGATTAGGCAATTTTAGAAAAAAAATATGCTTTCAATTTGCTTATTAAGATATGCTGTGTTCCAAAAACACTAGGATTGTAGTTTGTCTATGATCCATGGTCCTACGAAAATCTGTTACACGCACCACCGTAGTATTAGTGTTATATGGTTGGATCCAAACCTTGCCTTAAGAGATTCTTATAGCTTGTTACATGTAAGATAGGTGTGGATCTGATACTTAATCATACATTTAACCAATGAATTCGATAACGCCGGAAGAATCTTGATTGGTCAGAAATCGGTTGCAAAAGTTACAGTGCTAGTTTCAGGTAGAGAACGCACCATAACCAGTTTCCAAATTGATGGACATGTTCCATAAGTGATTAAAAGATTAAACATGTCAGTTGCATAAGCCAGAAGAATTAGTTTTAAAAATAAAATCTTTGCTGAAATTTGATCAATGCCTACTGGATTCGATTTAATTCTCATAATAACCTTTTCCAACTGACTAGGACTAAGAAGCGTAAAATCAAACTTGACACCATCATAGAGATTTAATAGTTAGTTTAAGTCTTAACGATTCCACCAATAAAAGACACATTAGTAAAATGACAGTTTGAATAACCTAATGAAAAATATCAAGTAGGATCAATACATAATTTTGCCTCCACCTAAAGCATTCATAATTTATTCCAAAGCCCACGCGAGCTATATCTACATTCAGTAAGGTAGCTGCAAAAATTTTTATGGCGTTTCTAACAACAGCCTGATTACAATGATTCCTAAGAAACCGATATTGTTCAAAACTAATACATGTATTGTCTGAACTAATTCGTTTATTTTTCTTAAATTTACTATCTGCCGAGTCTCTTTCTGCCATTAAAATCTGAATGTCTTGTGTAATCCAATGTCCTGGGTCGCTTCTTCTTAATGGCGACGTGTTTATAAAATAACTTTAGGATTAAAGCATTTATAGCATGCAATCTCTCACTAAGGTCTACGTTATTGTTCACAATGAGCCATTTCAAGTTAGCTGAGTCGTGATTCAGGGTTGCTAGACACATGTTTATATTATGACGGCAAATCACCAATCGAGGCTTATATTTATTGTCTCAGAGTAAAAATCAGATCATGAAATACCACTGGTGCTAAGTTAGCCATACTTACACGTTAAAATTATATGTAGCCAACTATCAGTAGAGCATGTGTATGTAATATGTTGCTTGAAGTTCACTGATACTAAGATTGAAAGACTATATCGTTAAAGAGTTCATTTTTTAAAAGTCTTTAGGCAATCAGGCGATATCGTGTTGTGAAATTTTTGTTTCTGAAATTTAGCCAATTGTATTATAAACAGGGCACAGTTAAAGTCCCCCAAATGATATAAGCGATGTTTTAAAACAAAATCGAGTTAAGATCGTATTTTATATATGACAACCACAAACACACATGGAAGCTCAATGCGTAAATCGATTCACATAGAAAACCTTTACAATTATACCCAAAACTTATGACGTCATTCAAATTTGTCTAATGTTTAGTGTACTTTAGCCTTGCATTCGAACCTTCTCAAATAATTAACTATTTTCATGAAGTTGAACACTGGTATCTTTTCTCTCACTTTCACGATTCAAATCCTAACTAACTTTATGGTTTATGGAACTCTCAAGTTCAGCGCCACAGTAACAAATGTTCACCATTGGATTCTATCCTGGTGATCATCAAGCCAGTGTTCATCTTGAACATCTACTTCTCGAAGATCTCTTCATATATCGTCATCCCAACCACGTTTCGGTCTTCCCAAGGCTTCTTTCCTTCCGGCTTACCACCCACAATGGAATACAATTTTCGTATTTCCCCGATCCGAACTACATGGCCTGCCCATCTTAACCGTCGTGATTTATCTATCCTTATATTAATATCGGGTGAATCATACAGTCTGTGGAGCTCTTTATCCGGTCATCTCGTCCCGTTTCGGCCCGTATACCTTTCTCAAATCCTTATTTTCAAACACACACGTAATTTATGTTCATCTGACAGGGTCGTACTCCAACTTTCGCAACCGTAAAATTTTACCTACGGAATCACCGTTCTGTTTTTTGTTGCTTTTTAAATTTCATCTTTCTTAATATTAATCGCGAAGTTAGGAGTTTCTGGACTGAATAGAAATATGCATCGTAGACCTATCTATCTCATAGCAAGCTTCTACTAAAACATCGGTGTTAATTTGTAGTACATCTGTATTGTCCCTTATTAAATCTACATTATCCGCGTATACTGGTTTAAGCCATTCCATGTTAGTTCCTTTTCGTCTTCTTTTATTTTTAGAATCTTATATTCTAACGCAAAGTTAACCAGTAGTGGTTGCAACGCATCACCATGTTTGTATCCGTTGCGAATCTCGAAACTACCAGACACGTACTCTACTTATGGGGTCGCCGACACTCATCCTTACTAGTTGAACAAGTTTTATCGAAATTCCAGATTGTGCCAGGTTATTGTTGAAATCTATTAATAACTTGTGAACCGTCCCATTGTATTCCTGCTCCTTCCATGATATTTTTCTCAAGACAAAACTCTGACAGTTTTGCTACATCCACATTGATGATCTTCAATTATTTTATCTACGTAAAGAGATTTCACGGTCAGATTTATCGTCTTTTTTTTATTATTTAAATAAATCGGAGCTATTACTTGGGTTTTCCATTCCTTTGGAAGCTCCTCCTTTCACCACATAGCACTTATCAATTTAATTATTTCCTTGACTAATGCTGTTTCTGTGACTTTAATTAATTCGGTTGGCACGTTGTCAGTTCCTCGTGATTTGAAATGTTATAACTTCTTTATCGCAATTTTTACCTCAATCTCTCTAGGTTCTGAGATACTGATTTCAAATTTCTCCGTTTATCCTCCGATGTGTATGTTAAGAAGCTTATCAAAATAGCTTTGCCACACATTGAGAATTTTTGTCCGATCCGCCTGAAGATCTCCACGTTCATTACTCATCATTCCTAGTCTTGGCTGATAACCTTTCCGTAACGAGTTTACCCTTTTCTGTAGATCTCATACGTCATTTGACTTACCGTTTCCTTTTATCTTATAAATTTTCCACGTCAGATATTTTTGCCTTATGTTTCTAAAACCGCGTGTGGCGTTACCTTTAGCGTTACTGTAGTGGTTTGCATTTCCTTTTGTTTCATTGTTCAGCAATCACTCCGTTGCCCGTTTGTTTTCCACGTGAAGCAAAATGCATTCTTCATAAAACGAGGCCTTTGTTTTTCTGTCGTTTCTCTCACTTACGCGTTATTTTGCTGCTCCCTTCACAGTGTCACGAATTACCTTCCACTTTTTATTTACATCAATTTCCTTATTATTACGAATATCATATTCATTATTACTCAAGTAGGCTAAGATTTCGAACCTATTCGAGATTTCGATTTCTTAATCTGCCTTCAGCCTACGCCTTGGTTATCTAATAGTTTTACTTTGAATATCCGTTGTTTTGATCCCTTGCTTTCCCTGATCGCAATGCACAACTTTTCCTTCACTTTTGTGATCACTAACTGATGGTCGGTTTCACCTTCCGCTCTTCTGTACGCCCTAACGTCCATTATGTTAGTATGTCTTCCTGTAGGTGATTGATCTGGTTGAGAGTTTTTCCATCCGGAGATATCCATGTGTATTTGCGTATATCTTTGTGTTCAAAGGACGTGCTCTTTACTATTAGATCTTTCGATATTGCGAAGGTTATCAGTCTTTATCCATTCTTGTTCCTCTCTTCGTGTAGACTTGATTTTCTTCCTATAGTAGGTCTAAAACGTTCTTCCCTGCCTACCTCTGCGTTAAAATTTCTAAACATAATTTTCTAATAATGCTTCGGTAATCGGTCATGTTCTACACAGTGTAAAGTGCGGGATTTTTCAATTTTTCATCCAGAACAGTCCGAGATTTAAACTCATCCTGGCGAGGAAGAAAATACGATTTTATGAGTAAACTTGGGTGACCTCATTAAAGTTAGAAAAACGGATACTTGCGGTTGAAAACTCGGTTGCCCTTTTACACAGTCAGGAAAAGTGATGCTTCTGCTTGAAAGCTCGGGTATCTCCGTTACAGTTAGGAAAATGACACTTCCGATTGACCTAAAAAAGCTTTGGATTCCTTCGTTCGAGTTCTTCTCAGGTATACCACAGAATCGCTTATGACCTGGAGTCCGAGTCCGAGAAGTTACTAGGATTGCTTTTTGAGCGGATCATCACGGGGTGCAAGTCCCATGCTAATCTACTAAACAGAGGGTTTCGGAGTCCGCTTGACGAAATTCTACAGATCCACCCCATAAATGCCCATCAGCTCATTTAGATATTCATAATAATTTAATCAATCAAATCTGACCGGTATCGGCGAAGAACTTTTTGTTACAGATAAACACAAGAGAACAAAGTGGTAGCGGTTACCCCAAGAAGCCATTAAATAGAAAAATAAAACCATAGTCACGGACTCATTGCTTTACAAGACACACTTTATTCAATTCCATGGCGTCTTTCCTTTGTACTATGTAAATGTTTCACCTTTGTTACGAAATCTAATGTTTCTTTAAGTTCTTCACAAAAAAATCTTTTACATACACAAAGGTAAGAAAAAATTAAACATAATAACCTCAGCATGTTTCCCAGTTCTCAAGTAGTCACGTTGTTACAACGGATGGTAGAATGGTGGTACCCTTGGCCTTGACTTTCCTGAAGGAGTGTTATGTGGTTTGTTGTGGGTAGCAGGAAGACAATTAAGACGGGGAAGATCATGATAACACGTGCGATAATCACCAGGGAAAGAATATCGAAAAAGATTTTTATTTCAGTCTTTTCTTGTTGTAGTCTACTCAACGCAGTCTTGTTTTCTTTCATTTTGTCAAAACTAAATTCCCTTTTGTTATTAACGAAAGCTTGATGTCGAATTTGCTTCGGCTGTCAGCAAGTCAGTGTTTCTTTTAAGGGGTACTGGGGGTATTACTATCCCTCGAGAACGGGAAAACTACCTCCCAAAAAACTCTTAAAGCTTTATACAACCCTAGTCTTAATACTGACTCCTCGGCGAGATAAAAACAATACCTCCTGACATTTGATGACGATGGGTGTTCTGCCCGAACGCAGATCCTGAACGAAAAGTCCCTGGGTAAGGTGAATCGATGGTAGTTTGCTATTGCTTTTCATCGGATGAAGATGACGTCATAAGGACTGGACCTACTGTTTAACGTGGTATGCGAAACCACTTGTGTCTCCACCAGGAATCGAACCCAGGATCCTCTAATTACAAGGCAGTGAGTGTTACCACTTACCCACAGGGGGACACACACGTACACTCACAATACAAAAGTCTGTATTAATAACGGAGTTGCCCTGTGGTGCCGAGCTTTTGAATCAACTGTAGCTCCCTAACGGCTACGATGGTCACAATGTTGTTCCTACTAAAATTGTTTAGAATTAAAGTAATGTTTCCTTCTAAATAATAATTGACTCCAGTTCCCATTTGAAAATTTCAAGCTGACCCCCTTACATGTATTTCCTGAACGCCACTGATTCCCAAAGAAACGATAAATCAATTCTCCATATGAACTTTTATCACTAACATTTTTGTTTTAGTGTTCTACACCCAGTAGTTTTTGTTATTTGTCAATGGACAACGTTGGTGACGTAGCTAATACTGCTCCTGTAACACTCAGCTATTGTAGCTCCCCTTGGATCCGCGCCTGTATATATAATAAATCACAGCCATATTCAATCCACTGCTGGATGAGGCCTCTCCCCGAAGGGAGGAGTTGGTCTACTGCTCCCACGCTGACCAGACGGGTTGGGAGAGGAGAGCCTACGCTCTCACTGTGATCGCCACTATCTTTATTCATAGCAGCTCCCCAATTGCATCACGATGCTGGGTGGGCACCGTTTGGCAGCTCCGGGAATCGAACCCGGGACCCCTCAATCCGTAGTCAGACACGCTAACGACTAGGCCAACGGGGGTGGTCCCTGTAT
>JAGDQP010009836.1:501-26716 GCA_022664845.1 Lepisma saccharinum | reverse complement strand
ATATATATATATATATATGAGCTCCTGCGTAGCCTAGTCGGTAGCGTGCTCGACTTCAGTGCGAGCGGTCTCGGGTTCGATTCCTGGTGGGGGCTCGAAAATTTCGGTGTTGATCTAGCATCTTGAGGACAATTGGGAAGTTGCTGTGAATAAAAGACAGTGGTGATCACAGTGAGAGCTTCGGCTCTCCTCTCCCAACCCGTCTGGTCAGCGTGGGAGCAGTAGACCAATTCCTCCCTTCGGGGAGAGGCCTCATCCACTAGTGATTTATTATATATATATATATATATATATATAACCAAACGGCGTATCTCAAAGAATCACGTGTGTGAAGTTAGCATCGAGTTTGTAAGCTTGGAATCTAAGATCACAGTTGACTAGTCCCTGCACCACTTAAAAACTAATATGTGTTGCAAACTAATTTTCGTTAACAGGAGCAATAAAGCTAGTACTTTAAACTCAGTTTTTTTTAAACTAAGTGATTTCTCTATTTCGAAAGAAAAGAGGCTAAATGATTTACACCGGGAGGACGAATTTGTATTTTATTAACACAAGCAAACGTTTTGATAATTTTAAGCATCGAACGTGATTTTGTAATGGTTACGATGTACTTGGCCTTGATTAGATTAATCCCCACTCCCAGAAAATAAAGAAGTGTCTGTACATGTAATATAACCAGAGTTGACACGGGTCACCGGGTGAAGTTATGGACCGGATCGCCGAGTCTATGTTTGTGACTCGGCATGATCCCCTGACCCGATTTCAACCCGGTGACCCGGAGGGCAAAGCAGAGTTTTTAATTATTTTATTGCATTTGAACATTGTTTCTTTCGGGGGTTACCGGGACCGGTGTGTTACGCGAGGAGCACAATAAATACGACGCAGAAAATTCCCAGTTCATTATAGTTTCCAGACTGGTCAATCGGGTAAAGTTTTTGACCGGGTCACCTATTTTTGGGTCAGGCCGGGTGAGTGAAAGTAACCCGGTTCAGCTCTGAGTACAACTACCAAAAATATTAGCTTTGTTACTCTGTTTACGAAAACTAGTTTGCAACACTGATCCTTATTAGTCTTCATGAGGTGCTGGAGACTAGCCAACTGTGATCTTAGATACCTAGCTGACAAACTAGGGCCTAACTTTACACAGGTGACTTTTTTTAGATACATCTTTTGGTTACGCCAGCCGCGATATATGCATGCTAGCAATAACTATGAGGGACAGGAAGACAAATGAATGGATTCGTTCAGAAACAAACATAGACTATATAGGGGAGACCAGGGCACATTTTCCAACCTTTTTTAATTGCATGTGTGGTATTTTATCTGAAACCTATTTAGAAGTAAACAGGATATCATTATATTCCTTACACCTTTATGAACGAAGTGGAACAGGTATTTTTCACAAAAACGAATACTGTTTTGCACTACCAATGGTTAAGTGTGATCACGCGACGTTGGAAAATGACTAGGTGCGGGGCAAGTTGTCCAACCTACTAAAACTATACAGGGGCAAGTGTTCCAACTCCTTCACATGCTAAAAGACAGGTAATAAATCGTTGCTTTTACTGAAAATGTACCTTTTGTTTATTGCTTGGACAGTATACAGAAGTTAGATTATGGTAGGCCTAATCAACAAATTAACAAAAGTCATCATTGTCTGAATCACAATGAACGCAAATAAAAAATACATCATCTCCCTTTGTACAGTTTTCGTGTGCCCAGTTGTTGCATTTTGTGCACCTCACCCACTTTTCCTTTGCCTGAGAGTTGGAGAAAGGTTTAAAGCAATAATTGTATAAACAATATTCATCGTCTTCATCACTCGAATCAAAGTTTCTTTTAGGCTTAGATGTTTTAGGCCTATTGCCTTTTTCATCGGAAGTCGTGGGTCCAAATAGGTTCTTGGCCAGCTTCGTAGTCCTACGTTGTTTTTGCGCGCTCCTTTTATCCTTTTGCAGATTCTCGTTTTTACTTTTGCCAATTGCAGTGCATTTTTAACGGGAGTATCAGTCAGAATAGCTGACGTCCTTTTCTTTCCTCGTTGTGTTTGCTTCCTAGGTGCCGTCTTTCCAAAAGGTCTTACCTCTTCAGGAGTAGGACAAGTTTGTTTGGAAGTCGAAGGAACACCTTCCTTGGAGGTGCTAGCCTGCCTTGGAGGAGAAGAATGTGATGCTTTGGTTGGGTTTGAAGTAGGGTGACGAACAGTTGATTGCCCTGGCAAGTTTGACGTCTGTTCAGGACTGGTTGTGCCTTCAAGATTTGGTAATTCGCTGGCAGGAGGTGGCCTATCCGTAAAGTATGATGGCATGAAATCCGATTGTGTAAATATTTCGGGATTCAGAGGGAAAATTCCCGAAACTCTAAAACCCGCCATAATATTGACTGGTGTTAACGCTAGTGGTGCAGCTCTAGCCACAATAGAAGGGATATCGTAGATATTCATGGACCTTTTATTTGTGCTTACCCAGGCATCACAAGCCGTGTTAATTTGTTTTTTTAAGGGTCCATACACACTGCGGTCTAAGGGTTGCAGCTTGTGACTACAGTGAGGGGGGAAAGACAACAAAGTAACACCGTTAGCTTTGAAGTCGTCCAGTGCTGCTGCTGACAGATGGGAACCGTGATTGTCGAGAAGAAGGAAACTTGGTTGTTTCTCTGAGCAACGTGCATAACTTACAAAGTGTTCAGCAAACTTGACAAAATTTTGTTCCATCATCCAACCTGACGGGTTTGCATCACCATCACATCCGGGAGGACCATCACGCAGAAAATGTTGGTGAAATTTGACCCTGGGAAATATCAGAAAGGGTGGGATGCTGTTTCCTGCAGCATTTACAGCGAATGCTACCGTTACCAAATTTCCTCTTTCTGCTGAGGTTAATTTTCCGATTTGTTTGAAGCCATGACGTGCAACTATTCTATCTGGCTTTTGGACCGTGGTCACCCCCGTTTCGTCCATATGTCGTTAGGCCGAAAGTTAGATCGCTTTAACACAGTTGTCAGATTCTTAAAAAACAAATCAACGTTTGTCCTATTGAAGCTAGTTGCCCGAGACATGTAGTGGCCTGTGGAGTTCTGACTGAAATTTGACGGTTTCGTTTTAAAAACGAGGTGAACCAGTCAGGCCCTGCCATCTCATTATCTGCCCAACTTGCGGGAACCTTTCGGCTACATGCAAGAGCATAAGTGTAGGCAATCGCCTCACTTCTTTGGGAGTAAGGCCAAAGTAGATGTCAGAAGCCTTCATGAGGTATTGAACCAGCATTTGTTCTTGTTCAGGAGTAAAAACCTGCAGAGGTAAAAAAAAAGTACACTATAAGAATTTTAGTATTTAGTAGGTGGCCTAAATCATAACTTGCCCCTGTAAACACATAAAAGGAACTTAAGGCTTATCATATTTAATTTAGGTAGGCCTATAGCCTACAGCATCCTTGAAAATAAAAAAACAATAAACATAACAATCTACGTATCTGCCACACTTTTGCGTATCCGATCGGGTACATTTTTGGAGAAGGTTCTCTTGCAGGCCATGGTAGACCTACTTCTGGTTGTGTTCCTTCTGCTTGCAGCAAGTCCAGGACGGGGGATTCCGGCTCGACAGGCGCTTCCGGTGTAACAGGCTTTTCCGGTAGGGGTTCTTCCAGTGCAGGCATTTCCGGTTGAGGCACGTCTGGTTGGGGGATCACATCTGAAGGTGGCACTTGCTTTGGAGGCACTACTGGTGTGAGGACATCATTAGAGGAACGAAATTTTGTCCAGTAATTGTTCAGAGTCCTACAGGGAATGTTGAAGTCCATAGCCGCTTTTCTAACACTGCTCCCCTCCCTCACTGCTACTAGAGCGGCATTTATTGTGTCAGGGGTGTACGAGCCTCTGTTAGTCTTCCTTTTATAGTTGCGGACCGTGATCAGTCTGTAAAAAACACATTTCACAATTAACCTTTTGTGATCAATAAACATTTTTAACCTACAATGAATTTACCTCAGTTCTATTACTAGGGCCTACTAGTATTTTTTCGTAATAGACTATGTGGTCAATGGCAAGCACGTATTCAGTATTTTTGGGGGGGAGGGATAGGGCCACAGCAGCTTCGATATTTCGAGGGGGTTGTTCGGACGTCATTTTTGCAAAACAAGTGTCAGCATAGGATAACATTAGCTTTTTTTACCCCCCCCCCCTGACTGCGTGCCTGGTCAAGGGCTACGTATTTTGTACCACATATTGTTATTTTGCAGATGTTTTTACACAGTAGGCCCTACATGCATTTGTTATAGTCCTACTACAATTAGAGAAACTGACTGAGACCGGAAAAATGTTGGAATACGTACCCCGTATATTGTTGGAAAACTTTGACGAGTAATGGTGTATATTATTTGCAAAACAAACACATCATTAAAGAAGGTAAAGGAAGAACACCATCTTTAGTACATACAATGACAACGCAGTACGTTTAACGCTAGTACATTTATTTTAAGTTTTAATGCAGACCTGACAATTTACTCAACTTCGAAGAAATGATTTCACAAGATCTGCTGCCTACGTCAACACAGCTACTCAACTGAAACTTGCGTAGATGGCGTGCCAAGCATTGCTGCTTCAGCCAGTCCACCCGCAGGAGCGATCTACCGGATCCTTTCAGAACTACAGCCAGTTGGAAAACGTGTCCCTATAGAAAACGTGCCCCGGTCTCCCCTAATCAAGACTATGAAGATGTGCCAGACATAGCAAGACGAACAGATGGAAAATGAATAACAAAGGTACTACATTGGATTCCCAGAGAAAAGAAACAACAGAGGCGACGTCCAAATGCAAGGTGGGTACATGAAACCAAGCGTTTTTCAATAGCAGCAGACGGAGATATGTGGAAAGAAAAGGGCTGAATATTATATATACAGTATCCCACATAGCAAAATGACGTCCCAGGGACATCCGTAGGACGTCCTGATTAAGTCCCGTTTACATCCATGGGAAGTATAGTTATAATTAATCCTTCGTATAACTATACGAAGCAATATCCTTCGTATAGTTATAATTAATTAAATAATAATAATAGTAAGGTCGATTTAATTTATAGAAATTCCAAGTAGGTAATCCCGCATGGCTTTCCGGGGGACATCCAGGGGACCTCCATACGGGATGAACTGTTTGTATTGCCCACAGAGTTATCCCACGGATGTCCTTAGGACATCGCTATGGGAGCTTGAGAAATCTGACGTTAATGGGATCTAAATGGAACGTCCCAGGGATGTACTCTGCTATGTGGGTATATGTGTCTATATAAAAAAATCGCCAGTTTTCACGAAGAAGTATTTATTTTGCGATTTGCGCATGAACATATTATTACTAATTAATTTATTCTTCGTTAGTTTAACAAATTATTTTCAACGATTATTTTCAAATTTCAGGCGTAATGTGCAGATTTAAGAAATTATTTTAGAGATCTGGTATTTTATGGGTTTAATACACTTTACCAACAACATTTGCCTCTATCGGCTACCCTAAAATTGGTTCCTTTTTCACTCAACCCTATTCTAGGTTACATCTTGTACAGGCGACAGATTTGCATACTGATTGATGATACACCTCGTGTTTGTGGGAAACCTGAAGGTAAGCTTGTAGCTTATTACTTACATCCTGCACCATTGCGAGTTAAGTAAACCTTTGCAAATTACATTCAAAAAATGTATTAATTTTCCATAGCTTTTATAAATCTTCTTATGCAGAATTTCTGCTTGGTATATACTGTACTGTCAACTTCATAAAAAAAAGAACATCTTTCCTATTGAGTCAAACTGGTCGCCTAAGCGAGGAAGTTCAGAACTATCAAGAATTGCCGATAGATGGCAGAATGTTCGATGTAAGAAATAAAGCATGTGCTGTCATCTGTTGTTCGTCTGCTAAAGTATACACGATCGAACATAGAAGTTAGGAAATCGCAAGTATTTTTTTTTTTTAATATTAATTTTTAAATGTTACGGATGAGTATTTCTGATTGTATTGCATTAGAACAAGTCTGACCAGAAACCATATACCGTATTTACTCGAATCTAAAGCGCCTTCGATTCTAATGCGCAGTTGCGTACCAATGTTAAATGGCTTGAAGTTAAAGAGAAAAAAAAGTTACTGGCGATAGTAATGTGCAGCTATAAAGTAGACCTGCGCAAGATTTACCGTAATTGTACCGTATACAACAATGAGTTGAATTTATGGCATTTACCGGTATTACAACATACAGTAACATCAATTTGTCTTCCATCTCTTGATGAAGTCAAACTCATTTTAACGTATACATTAATAACAAAACCTACAAAAATTTGGTATTGGTGCCCACAAAGGAAAAAGTAAACAAAAGCGCGCGAAGCTAGGAACAACGAGCAACGAGGTAACCAGAAAATAGCCAAAGCACATGCAGAACCAGCGTTGCCAACCTCGGAACACGGGAATACCGTACAGTACTTGAAAATAGGCCGTATTTTTTACGTCAGGGCCGTACATTAGCATTTTATTACTACAATTTCCAAGTTATTGTTCTATATGTCTATAAATGCCTTAATTAAACGTGTTTTTAAAGTCATTAAAATGTTAATACAAGTTTAGGTAATATGAAACAATGATATGGGAGAAAAAGTTTAAAAGTAAGAATTTGTGATTCAAGAAATTAAGCTAAAGTTCTGAAGAAATTCCCTATTTTAGCTATAAAAGCAATATTTGAATTTAAGGTAAAAATAAGTTGACTTTTCACTCACCATACTTAATTGTCGAAAGTGAAGGATTTGTCGTCGTCGTCATCACCAGGCATCTCCATCATCACCGCATAGATTGTTGCTTTGTTGTTGAGAAAGTTGCTTAGCAATCCCATAAAGACAACTTTTTGTCATTGAGTTGTGCATGTCTTCAACGGGAATTAATTTGAGCCCTTATTCTGGACGCACTGACTTGATAACACACATGTACTATTTGATGCTAAAAGTAGCTTTCTCTGTTTCACTTTTATCAGATTTATTTTACTAAACAATCGCTCATAATCTGCATTCGAATGTGGTAAGCATAAGGCTGAGAGGGCAAACTGCGAAATATTTGCGAAGGGATGCAGATAAGAATTATCTTTTAATTTTATCAAATTTCCCCAAAATTCATCACCTTCAGAACAGTTTCTTATGTCTTGAAGTAAGTTTACAAAAGGTAGCTCTCGCCATTCATCGTCAATTTTTTGTACAAGGTTACTGTCTGCATTAAAGATTATATGCCCTTTACAGACTGCACTGTCTTGCACCTTGATTCATTTTAACAGAGTTCGCATCGTCATAAACATTGTTGAGGTTCCAAAATTTACTTACAATTTTATTTGAGGCAGAATCGAAATAACGGACCACAACACAAGAAGTTTTTACCTTCGCGATATCCGTAGATTCGTCTGTTAGGACACTGAATTTTACAGACTTTAGCGCGTTCGCTAATTCCGTTTTATGACAGCTACCAATAAAACTTTTCACGATTGCTGTACACTTGGTACGTTTCATTTGCATTTTTCTGCGATTTTTGAATCAGGGAAGGACCGTTTTATCACGTCTTTCAAGTGTTCCATTGTTTTAAATGATATATTATGCTCTGCTAGGAAACACCCGAACTTTTTCTGCTACGTGGACCAGTTTATCGTGAGATGGTCCTCTTTTATTAAAAATGAACTTAGATTACGCTGACTAGGAAACGACACACCTTTCATTTATTTATGTGACTTTGACTTTTGTTGTTGTCTTTTCACATTGCTTAGTTGCGATACAAAACTTACGTTACATACCTTACACTTAGCTTTTTCCTCAGTCACTGGATCACGACATAACAAATTCTTGTATTCTGAATTTTTTTCCCACGCTTCTCTGTATCGTTGTTTCCTTCTTGCAGTGTTAGTCACAGTCTTGCTCTTTCTTGATGTAGATGGACCACATTCGTCCACGGAGTCCATTCTTATTTACTTTCAAAGGTTGTATTGAACTAATAATAACACTAACTTTTACGAAAAGTTTCACGAAATAAAAAAACAAAACATAAAACACAACAAGCTTTACCGTCCCGCTCCTGATATTTCACTAGCAATATATTTTACATCCACTTGAAACTATCCACATCCTGATCACATCCTGGAAGAATTGTAAGTTCAACTCCTTTGCAGAACCAACAGGACTTTCCCGAAAAGAAAGCCAACGGGAATTACCCGAAAAGCAATTCTCAATCTCATCGCTGTTGTAATAGGCCTACTCACCTGAATTCAATGCTTAAACTGCTGATCGCTAGGTCACCAGATTATCCATTCAATTGAAGAAATATTTTTAGTTAACTATTCCTTTATCTATTTGATGTGTTATTTTGTTTTTTTAATTTCCAATGTTATCCAGGGACGTACAAAATGCGTACGGTCCTGCATTTGGGCCGTATGCCGTACAGAGGGGAGAAAAATACCGTACAAATACAGCCAGGGCCGTACGGTTGGCATCGCTGTGCAGAACGCAACATTTTCGAGTTTGCATGCGAATCTAGTGCGCCATCGATTCTAATACGCACCCGATTTTGGACAGTAAATTCCAAAGAAAAAAGTGCGCATTAGATTCGAGTAAATATGACACTTTACTCGATGTAATCAAATAAGTCATTCAGATCATAAAAATCTTTCTCTATTACGGTGGCATGAGGTGGCCAGACATTAGTCGGGACAGTTGCCTTTTTTAAGTCCCTGTCCCGACTATTTTCAGACGTAAAACGGGACGCCAAAATGTCCTGTTTTTTGACATTTGTTTGAATTACAGTATCATGTTTGAAAATTGATGATGTCAACATCACTAAAATCTCTTACTTATTGGCACAGAATTACCGCAAAATACACCTTTGTTTCTGCAGCTCAACACCTCAAATTAGTGGGGACTTTCAGGTCAGATAAATCATCTCCTAGAGAGTGTTGGGTAGAAATTATTTCGACTTTTATGTCAACAAAGTACCATATTCCAATTGTCTTAAGATATTGGGAATTGTTTCTTTGTCTACCTGGGACAAATGCCCCCATTGAACGAGGATTTTCGTACATGAATGGATTATGGACACGTGAAAAAAACCGCTCCTTCAATACAATCTTTGAAAGTCATGTTGGTTAAAAAGGTTAACTTCACTCACACCTGTGCCGACTTTTACAAACTGCTGTGTGAAAAGAAGAATGTGTTGGAGAAAATATATTCATCGACAAAACATGAATAGAAGCGGATGGGAAGGAATGGATGTTATCATATGTAAACACATACGTTACTATGCTGTTTATTTATTAGTTTTAAAACATCAGTATAAGTGTACATTTTGTCATTTTGTTTTGTCCCGTTTTTTCGTTAGGGAAGTTAGATAAATGTTCCGTTTTGTTGCTTTAAAAATCTGGTCACCTTACGGTGGCAGAACGCTCCGTAAAATTTCCAGTTTAGAGAGGGGGCGGGATTACGTCAAATTTAGGTTCTTAGAGGTTGTTTCTCCTTTCAAATGTAAAAGAATAAAATGGATGTACTCTAGTGTCCGGAGCAATTACGCGGGAAAGGTTTAATTGCTGACTAAAAATGTCCAGTCCTTCTGATTATATCCATGGAGAACCAGCGGTTCTCAATCTCTTTTTGTTCGCAGCACTTGTAGTGCATTCCGCGGCATACTAACGTACGAGTTGGTAACAATGCGGAAGATTTAGTCGCTGGGCGTAACAAAACAATATTCCCCTTTAAATAAATGTTTAGGCTCTTGAATAATTTTTCTTATTCATTTTTAAAATTAAATATTGAGTGAAATTATTTGAAATAGTTTTACCAGCAAAAATACAAAGTCTCAGGAATTTAGCGGCACACCTAGCAAATCTAGTAGTGTCACACCTAGATGTATAGTGTGCACAATAATATCATATATAGAAACATAAGATCCATGGTGTGGGATAAAAATGCTGAGTGGCCCCAGCTCTCCATAAAAAAATGCTGAGCCCCAGCTGGCTCAGCCCACTATGAATTTAATCACTGAGTTGGACGGATTTACAGGGGGCATGGGGTTCATTGTACCCCCTAACCATTTCAGGATTTAGAAAATTACCCTGGTGGGCAATTACTTTAAGGGTGGAAGATATTCCGGTTTTTCTTATAGTAAGTCTGAAATGACTGGGGGGAGCAATTAACCCCATGCCCCCACTGTAAATCCGCCCAAATAAAACAAACGCTCCCAGGTTAGAACGTTCGCTCTGTGCGACTGGTGACAGGTTGAGGTTCTGTGAAGGTCCATTGAATGGCGATAACAAAACCCGTAGACTCGTCCTTAGAAGCTCACCGGCAATTCAATGTCTTAAGATTTGAGCTGGCGTTCGAAGTGGAAAGACCGTCGTTCACGTCGGAAATTGGCGGGAAAGCTGAATCGTCAATAGGCATATACATTAATAAGTGAAATAGATAACTATCGTCCGCAAATTTAATAAGATTAAGAATTCGAAGTTGTGTAGCAATGAAAATGACTAGACAGGAAATTAAAAAGTTTTTCGGAAAGCTTTCGTAGCTCTTTTTAGAGACAGGTTAGATAGATATCCTGAATAGGATCCTGCAAAATAGAGTACCCATTGCACTTAGAGGTGCTCCATATGAAAAAGCATTACGTGTGCATCATGTTATATCTTGTTACTTTCCTGGTTCATTCCTTACTGGTCGGGAGGGGGTACGGTTCCATCTTTGGATGGTCCTCGTCTTCGCCCACGGTGAGGTTTTGGGCTAGACGACAGAGAACCCTTGGTGACAGCCACCGGTGGGAGCCGGTGTCCTCTTCTGACTGAGAAATGGCCCCAGGTAGGTATCTATTGACTGTATAGACAATAGACCTTAACTTGACGGACTGGCGGTTACTCAACACAAAACCCATTCCTTTCCCTCACCTTTTACCACTCAACCAAAATGAGTAAATGAAGAGTAAGAAGTTTCCTAAAGAAGAGCCTAGCAGTTCCAGAGTCAAGGGTGCTTCAAAGAGAGGAAGCAGATCAACTACTCCTGTACAAACCAACACTACATCCAAGAAAGAAACATAAACAAAGGAACAAACTTCAAGAAACACGCTCCAACCTAAAAGATTGTTTCCAGTGGGTGATAAAGAAGTTAATAGGGAACTGAAACCTGTCTACGAAGATGAGATTTCTTCATACGAAACCAGTGGAGGGGCGGCGAATTCTTCCTTGTCTCCAAAAGAAGTACCCTGTCCAAATCCATCACCTCATCCCAACATTCTCCATTGAATCTAGCTAACAATGAAACTCCAGTCTCAAATTTAAATAATTCACTGCAAAAGATGTCACTACGCACTAATGATAAGTCAACAAAACAAATAGGTAGCCCTAAAATACCTCCTGTAGAACAGACTATCAGTCAGAAACAAATTTAAAAAAATATAACGATAAGGTTTCTAAGATAGGGGACTGACCAACAAAACAAAGCCCAAGATCCAAACATTGAACAAGTAAAGAACAGAAAATTTGTTGTAATCATAAATAATTTGCAAAACGACCTTATTCACCCAATCACCTTACTCCCCAAAAAATTAATAGTCGTCTTCCAAACATAGGTTTGTTTGTTAGCTTACCTAACACAAAGGCTCAATGAAATTAAGTTATATTTCAAAGATAAAAATAGTAAAGAGAGGTTTGTAAATGCCTTTAAAGAAAAGGATTTTGGTCCAAAAGCTAAATTCAACATTTTCGAGGAAAATCGAAAAGAAAGTATCGAAAGACTCTTCCCAAACTACTTTTACATGTGTGATCAGAGGAATTCCTACCACTATACAAATGGACGAATTAAAGAAATATCTATTGGATGAAAATTTTCCAATCACAAACGTCACCAGAATACAAAATGACAATGGCCCGCTTCCGCTTGTGAGAGTGTTCACGAAAGATCCTAACCTTGTTAGTAGACTAATTACAAATGGAATAACCATTGGATACATCAGGTATAGAGTAGAAGAATCGAAAACTGCAGGAAGACCGTTGCCTTGCAAAACATGCTTGCAATATCATATTGGTAAACCATGTAATAAAATACAAATATGTTTCAAATGTGGTAATTCTCATCAAAGTATAACGTGTCAAGTACAAATTAATAAAAACTTCTGTGCAACTTGCAAAAAAGAAGGACATAGAACTGGTTCTTCCACTTGTCCACAAGGACCTATTTCTCCAGAGAAAGTTTTCAGATCAGCTTACAACAATCCACCAACAAATTTTGCAGATCTTTTCAAACCAAACAAAACCAATACTGATGATATAGATGATTCAGTTCAGAGCAATACCCCTACTTTTACAATAGAACAAACTTTAATCAAAGCAATAAACGAACAAACTAATATTATTCTTAAATGGGTGTCCACTGTCTTGGCCATGGCACTCCCTCACAATAACTTCCCTAGGCTAAGCAATGCAGTAAAGACAGTCTCTGAAGAACTATTGGAATGTAGACTGAATATCTTGAAGTATACTGATGGTCATATTTTCGTTGGGAATGAGGAGTTTATTAAAAAACAAAAAAGCAACAATAGATTGCATTGAAATCAGGACAAAAATATAGTTGATATTGATGATAAATCCTAAATACCAACAATCAGCCAATACTATTCCAATCAAATCCCTTGAACTACTATATTAACAGCATTCGCAAAAAAATACATGAAACAATTCAACTTGCTAAAGATGAAAATGTCCATGTAATTATTATAAATGAAACTAAACTTAAACCTTCCACGTACTTACATGCTCCTGGCTACAAAGTATATCATGAGGATAGAAAAGAAGCTTCTGGGGGCACAACTATTCTTGTAGAGGGCTCTATCAATTGTCAAGAGATTGATTTGCCAGATGGATTGCAGGACATTAATTCCTCTCCATTACTCATCTCTATAACGACTAATATGGAAAACTTATATATTGCAACTTTGTATTCTCACCCAAAGGGAGATATAAAACTCAGTTTCCCATTTTTTAAACACCTTGAAAAATCGAGAAATTTGATAATTGCAGCTGACATAAACTGCCAATACAGAATGTTTGGAGATAGAGTCACTGATGATAATGGCAAGGCCCTTTTCAACTACCTTTTCACTTCACACTTAATCAATCTTCAGGTTGAACCAACCTGAAGATTGGGAAAAATATGAGACATTAATTAATAAATTTATCATCCAGCATCTTCTCCTTTGACTCACCTGCAGATATTGAAAAATCAATTAATCTATAGTCAATATATTAAAACAGGCTGCCAATGAATCCGTACCTACGAGCAAGTTCCGGTCAACATTATTATGTTAATAAGACTGAAAAGGGTTCTTACGAGACGTTACCATAGACAACCAAACGATCTGCTAAAGACTCACATTAATAAGCTTCACAAAGAAATTAAAACTGAAATTGGCAAATTTAGAGAACTTAAATATGAAGAATTTATCTTCAACCTTTTGAAGCATATAATCTCAATCCTCAATCTTTCTGGAAGATGATTAATAGAAGACGAAATATGAAATCTAAGCGCAAATCCTTTCCAAATAAAATAGATAATATAGAGGTCACATCAAAAGACGTCCTACTTGACATTTTTTAAAATCAAAAATACATTAACAAATATAGTGAACATCATTTCAACAATATGAATGATATTCAAACAGAAATAATCAAACTTCTGATTTAATTAGACAATTTATTTCACACAATGATAATATCCCCTTATTAGACAGAAATGATGAACATACATGTAATATAGAAATCTCACTACCAAGACATCGCAGCTGATGAAATTTTTCAAGTTCTAAAGAAAAAGAAAATACTTCTCCTGGACCTGATGATACACTGTACTATTAAAATCTCCTACATCTTTACTTTCCATTCTGGCTGCACTCTACAATTCTATGCTCAAGGCTGGTTTTGTTCCTATTCATCGGAAGAAAGCATTTACTATACTAATACCGAAACCTTACAAAAGTTCTTCAAATTCGGATAATTATCGTCCTATAAATTTGACTAACACAATTTAAAAAAAATTGTGAAACAATCTTGGCCCATAGACTACCTAAATATCTGGAAGAAACTGACCAACTTTCTCCAAATCACACAGCATTCAGAAATAAAATTTCTACCATCGAGCAAATACTTAGGATGACCACTGACATTCAACGTGCATTAAATAGAAGGTACTAATATCATCTTCATATTCATATTCATGGATTTGACCAGTGCTTTCGATACCGTCGGGCATGAGGGTCTTCTTTACAAATTATATAGACTTCAATTACCTACTACATATATTAGATGGATAGCTAACTTTCTGAAAGATAGGACTACTCAAATCAAAATAAATTCGGACCTCAGTAAGAACATTCATATTAAAAGAGGAGTTCCTCAAGGATCTGCTATGAGTTCCATTCTCTATTAAATATATGTTAATGACACTCCACTTCCGTTAGGTAAAAGCACACCATTAGGTTTATTCGCAGATGATACTGCATATTGGTCCATTGACAAATCCTCTAAAGATGTAATCCGTAATTTAGAAAATATTACTGAAGAATTTGTCCAATGGTGCAATACATGGCTCCTAACTTTAAATGAAAACAAGACTCAACTTATACTGTTCTATTCATCAGAACTTAACACTTTTCGGGACAAAGGTAAAAACCTGACCATAATAAATACTAGGATTAAACCTGCCAAATTTATTAAATACTGTATTTAGGAGTTAACTTAGACGAAAAGGTGACATTTAAGAAACATATTCTTAACCTACGTAAACAAGGACTGCAAGCACATTCCTTACTAAGAGCAATCTTCTACAATAAAAATATTTCCGTAAGGATAAAGATGTATCTATATAAATCAATAATCAGAGCTATTAGTACATATGGTCACTATTTAATTCTGAAACACATATATCTCCCCCATGGGTAAAATTCTGCGGGCCTCCGATGGCCCGCCTTCATGGTTGGTGGGCCACCGGAGGGCCGCCGAGTTTTCCTCATGGGTTCCTCTCCTTAAAGTTGAAAGATTCACCATTAGATTTGCCTTGAAGCTTTGGAACGAGAATAGCGAAACAGGACATCAAGATTGAAGATTGATGAAGATATTTTAGAAGAACAGAAAAAGAAATATTTCACTAAAGCTCAGTATAACAAAATTCTAACTCATAACATTGACATAAATAAGTTTAGTTTTCCAGGATTTCATCCAATCACATAACAAGAATTTCTCCAAATCTCTAAACAATTAACAAACATCAAAAACAGGACAAGAAACAAAAAATACAGGACGAACTGGGCTTGAGTGCCCCTCTAGTGGTGTGGCGGACGGTTGAAATACACAGCAAAGAATCTCCTTTATCAACTTTTATCCCAAATTCACCTTCAATACCTATCTACCTACTTACCTCTTTTTTACTATGTACGCCATTGACACAAACAATTTTACCTAGGACGAAAGTTGTTAGGGTTAGCTAAAAGTCCATCCTGTGGGCCCTGCGGGCCATGGAAATTTTACTTTACTGGTTAGAAGCTCACCAGTACGTTTAGAACATTGATAAGAATTCAAACAAACGTGACAATCACATAGATAAGCTAAACTGAGCTTGTGGAGTGAACAAGTGGAAACGTTCAAAATTTGTTTATAGCGTTCAATAAAGGTTTGTCGGTGCTACAGCTGTTTCGTAAATGAATTTCAGCACATCAGTCTTTGGGCCCAGAAAGCATTTAAAATGTATTATACAACCACTGATTTGCTCCTCCCTGATCCATGGGCGGATTTAGGATAGAGACCCTGGGGGAGCAATACAATTTATTATATTGATAACAAATATTTCAAAATTATCGTTTAATCAGAATGAAACATTTAAAGTCATTTTGAAATGACTGGGGGATGGGGCGTGTGTAATGCCTGACGTAAATCCGCCCATGCTCTGATTTTTCTTTTACCCTTTACTACGTTCGTGAAATAACATAATGCTAGTAGGGTCTGACGAATCCATGTTAAAATTTTAAAAAATACAAAAAGGAAAGCCAAGAAAAGTATGTTGTAACGTCATTTTTCAAACATTCTCATATCTTTTCAAATAAGTTACATTTGGCTGCATAATTGTTATATTAAGCACATTAAAAGTAGAAATAATGTAGAAACTGACTTTATACTGAACCAAACACTTATCTACAAGTTGGTTTTGGGAGGGGTTCGTGGATTTCCGGAACCATTGTGTGCTTGGGTGTGAAATGTATATTAAATTTTATAATTACATCTAAAATTATACTGCTTCTGCATAAACTGAAATTTGATGGGGGGCGGACCCCTGGATTGACCCCTTCCCCCCAAATGTGTCCTTGCAGTGAACAATTAGAACACAATACACTTACTTGTGATAAAAATCATAAAATACTTCACACGATTTGTCCAATCCTCCGCCTTCAGTAGTCTCATAATTTTACACTGTTTTGAGTTTTCCTGGAATATTTTCACTAATACAGAAGTTCAAATGCATTTCTTGATTTAAAAAGACTACAACACACAAATGCTGGTGGGATCCATCTAAACTGGCTCACCTGATGAACCACCGGAACTTTACAGAACTCCACCACTGACGATTCAAACACGCATGGAGTTGTATCAGAATCTGTGTTCGATTTGTAGCCTGGGATGGTTGGGAATTTCCCCTCTCTGTAAAAATCATCCCTGGCTCTGTTATTCCAAGCATGCTTCAAACCTGGGATATGCAGGGGGTAAAATACGAGCCCCTACGTGTCTGAGAAAATCTTCCCCCTCTCTGGAAAGTGCACAAATCGAACACTGATGAGAATACACATAGTCACAGTGTGATCCACACAACATAACGGAAAATGAAATAACAAATTAACCTTTGATGTTTATTGGATCACACCAGTACGATTACGGGTTAATTTAACTACTTGGAAAATCTATTACCATCCCTTCCTTAAGAGAAAATTAATTTTCAAACTATATTTCAATATAGCAACAGCTACGAAATTATCAGCATCACCCTTTAATAATTTGCAAAATGTTACGGGGCTTTAAGTATTTAAGGTTAATATAAAGCAACGATCTCCAACAAAAGATGGCAGCACTACCTCTGTATATGTCTAATTTATTTTTATCATTACACGAAATTTCAATGCTGCTTCTACAAATTCTAGCCTAGAGAGTTCTAATTCATGAGTTTGAGCAATGCAATTTTTTTATTTTCGTTTTTCTTCATTGTTGAAATCGCTTGATTGTTGTTGTGAATATCAAAACCCATAACAGTGAAGCTCTTTCAACAATGATGAAAAACGACGATTAAAAATCGGTATTGATGGAACTCTTGAATTGGTTATGAACTTTTTCTTCCCTGAAAGTTAGAACTCTCTAGGCTTGGATTTGTAGGAGCAGCATTGAAATTTCGTGCAACGATAAAAATACATTAGACATATACAGAGGTAGTGCTGCCATCTTTTGTTGGAGATCGTTGCTTTACATTAACCTTAAATACTTGAAGCCCCGTAACATATTGCAAATTATTAAAGGGTGATGCTGATAATTTCGTAATTGTTTGCTATATTGAAATATAGTTTGAAAATTAATCTTCTGTTAAGGAAACATTGATATTCATCACATCTCTTTTCGACATTTTTTCACGTTTTGACATACGGTGCTTTCCACTTCACTTGTTTTCTAAAAAAGAAGGTGTAATGGTGAGCGTTGGTGGTGGTGGTAAGTGTTGGTGAGCGAAGTCGGGTGATTTAAAACCAGACTAGATTATTGTTTTATTATTATTGTTATTACAAAATAAGATCGGACTCAACAGCCAGACACTTCTAATGTACCTACTTTTCGCAGGTGGCCATGTTATTTTCAGTGACCTGCGGGCAGAAGCTTTACTACGAGTTAGTTAATTCCAAGGAGAGTTCAATAGGAGTATTTCGCAGCGAACAACGAGAATATGAAGAAGTGGGGTGTAAACAATGAAAAGTTTAACCCTTATTATGATTAAAGTTTAACCGCTGCAGAAAATTGATTACTTGCTGCTTTTCATCAGATTTCGAAATACACAAACCTACACCTCTGATAGTCAACTATACGACAAATAGATGGCAGCAGCGAAGAGTCTAAGATTGCAGTGACTCAGGTGTCAGAAGCAAGAACTACAAGAAGATTCTTATAAGTCCTTGATTTAAAGGAGCCGGTCGGCACAGTAAATATATACCCGAGTGAGCGTCCACTGTTACCACTATATAGGTGAAGTAGAAAGAGTGCTGGTACAGAGTTCCAAGTTAGCTGGTTAGCATAATCGATAGAGTCTGGATTGCAACCAGTACACACTTAATTTTTTAAAAATAATTTTGCAATTTTTCTTTGTATTTATTTCAATTTTTTTCCACTTTATGAAAACAGATGACAAAAGTATTCTTATTTTTTTTTTCGTTTTACGCATTTAAAAGTTATCACACATTTCACAGAAATAGGTTAGACAAGTCGCGTTAGATTTTTTTTCATTATACGCAAAACCAACACCATGACGTTGAACACACACTAAACGCCACCTACGCACCTTGCGACATAGTTCAGAAGAACGCTAACAGATGTCTTTCCCGAGTATCTTTCCACGTCCTCTTAACGTTACGTGTTTAACGCCAAGCCACAAATGTGTTTGTAATACGCTTTCAAAATATTCACCAAAACCTTCAGTCAATAAGAAACAAAAGGTTAGAACTAGAAATCTTTATTGATGATATAAACCCCGATATTATGTGTTTTTCAGAGCATTGGCTTCGCGAAAACGAGAAAATTAGTTTTTCTGGCTATGAGATTATCTCAATATACTGTAGAAATTCGATGAATAACGGTGGTGTTTGTGTATTAGCTAAAACAACATTAAATGCTGTAGAATTAGATTTAACTAAATTTGTGCAACCATGCGATAAACATTTTGAATTTGCAGCAATAGAAATTTCCAACAATGTAAAAAATGCTGCTATCATTGTGATATATAGAACGCCTGACGCAAATGTTAATATATTTTTACATAATTTAGACATTCTTCTCAATGCGATTATTTTCAAATACAGCACAATTGTAATATGTGGGGACTTTAACATTGACATATTTACTAACTCATCAAACACATCGAAATTTGAGGCAGTACTAAAATCATATAATCTTGTTTTCACTATTTCTCAACCCACACATATAACCAAAACGTCTAAAAGCATTATTGATAATATATTAACAAATTATCCACCTAATCGTTATACATCATCAGTGTTAGATCTCGGTATTAACTATCACCTTTGTCAGTGTCTAATTCTAAAAGACTTTTACCGTAAAAGATCATTTAACAGTATCACCATCTCGAAACGACACTTTAATGATTCAAACACAGAAGAATTTGTACGATCATTAGAGGTAGAAGATTGGAATTTGCTAAACCTTCAAACGAGTACAATAGAACTCATTTTCAAACATTTTTTTTATAAATTTAAATTATATTTCGAATCATCCTTTCCCAAGAAACTGAGAAAAATAAATATTAGATGCAAAAAACCTTGGATTACTATCGGTATTATTACATCGTGTAATAAATTAAAACAACTTTATACGCAGAGTAAAAGTAGTGCAAACGAAAGTTTTATTAAATATTACGCGAAATACAAGAAAGTATATAAGAAGGTACTGACTGAAGCAAAGAAAATGCATTATAACAAATTGATACAAAACGCTACTAATAAAAATAAGATGACATGGGAAATTATAAAACGGGAATCCCGTAATATTGACAACTCAAACAAAGATATCGAATTAATTAATTCTAGTAATAATGTTATTAACGACCCCAAAGAGGTTGCAGAATATTTCAACAATTATTTTTCTAGCATTGGAATGTATGAACTTAATGATACATCAGATTTGCTAATTCAAAACAACAGTAATAGCATTCCATTTATCTCCAACACTCTGTTTTTGACGCCCACTACCCCTCAAGAAGTCATGAGAGTAATAATGAAACTTAAGAATACCACGTCTTGTGGATACGATGAAGTTCCGATGTATGTGCTTAAAAAATCTGCACATATCATTGCGTACCCTCTAGCACATATCATAAACGAATCATTTAAGCAAGGCATATTCCCACAGTATCTAAAAACAACCATAGTGAAACCCCTATTTAAGAAAGGGAATAAAAAACATGTGAAAAATTACCGCCCAATATCTCTCACTTCTGCGTTCTCAAAAATACTTGAAACTGTGATTTGCAATCGAATTAAAAATCACCTCGCGTATAACAAAGTGATATCTCAATCCCAGCATGGGTTTCTTCGTGGAAAATCAACTCTAACGGCACTTTCAGATTTTCTTCAGGACATTTTACATGGACTAGATAATAAGGAAAATTCATTTGGAATTTTTTGTGACTTAAGCAAAGCTCTCGACAGTGTTAACCACAGTATTTGACTAAATAAATTATATCGCTATGGCATACGAGGAAAGTCCTTATCCTGGCTAGAATCATATTTACTAATTAGAACCCAGATAGTTGAAATTAGTCATACTGACGAAAATACGGGTTTAATAACAAAATCAATTTCTTCCCCTGTAAAATTAAAAGTTGGTGTTCCACAAGGCTCAGTACTCGGACCGCTTATGTTTTTAATATATATCAACGATCTTCCTCAACATATCACACAAGGAAATACAATTCTTTATGCTGATGATACTAACGTACTAATCAAGTCCGATATGGCAAATCTTCAACAAAAAATCGACACAACACTATCTCAATTAGAAAATTGGTTTCAACATAATAAACTAAAATTGAACAGTGAAAAAACGAAATACATTTATTTCCATAAGAAGCGGCAGACGATCAATGCTACACAGAAATTAAGCATATTAAATAAGGAAATTACATGTTCTCAATTTACAAAATTTCTTGGTGTAATACTTGATGAAGAGCTAAAGTGAAAAGAGCATATTGATATACAGTATTATGTGGTAAACTCTCTTCAACCATCTTCCTAATTAGGTCATTAGTACCAATTGTTAACAGAAATACTATATTAACGGTGTATCACACCATGTTCGAATCACAATTAAGATACGGACTGGCTTTTTGGGGTTACTCTCCGAATAGACAGAAACCCTTTTTATTGCAAAAGCAAGCAATAAGAACGATAACTGGCATGTCTAGACGTACGTCATGCAAAAGACTATTTCGAGAATTAAATATATTAACTTTTCCGTCACTTTATATATATGAAGTACTTCTTCTGACATATAATAATACTGATCATTTGAAGAGAAACTACAATAAACACGAACACTATACAAGACACAATCAAGATCTGTCCCTACCCTATCACAAAACAACAATGTTCTCCAAATCCCAACTATATATGGGCATTAAATTTTATAATGATCTACCCGTAAATATTAAGCATGCTAAAGACAAAAACACCTTTAAATCACTGTTAAGAAAACTGCTTATTGAAAAATGTTTTTATAGTGTTGAAGAATTTTCACAGTCAGGAATAAGTTGAAAACTATTGAGTTGTACCTAATAGCAAATGTGTTTTTTTTTCTATGTAAATATATATTGTGTATTCACTCTACCATTCTTTTTAATTGTACTCTGTATTCTTTATATTTTGTGCTAATTTATCCTTGTCCATTCACTGCAATATAAATCATTTTCTGATAATATATTTTTTGTAAATATGTTTGTATTCTTGTGTGGTAGCAAGTTATTTTCTTTGTAGAATTTGCGTTTCTTTCTATTCTTTGCAATTCTATCTTGTTTATATATTGTATTCATTGTAACATTGTATTGTATTCATTGTAATAGTAATTCTTATATGTTATATGTATGTATTGACGTGTCTGTGTGTGTGTGTGTGTGCAATCTGTATTACATGTATCTGTAATGACGTATTCTATACCAGAATGCTTGTGCATGGAATCTGGTCATCAGAATGAAAATAAATCAAATAAAAAAAAAAAAAATCAAAGAAGTGCATGAAGCTGACTCTGGTTTAGGCGGTAGAGTGTTGGACAACTGAGCGGCAAACTAGAGTTCGATTCCCGCCAAGTCCAACGTTTTTAATTTTTCACAAGATTATTACTTTTTTTGTTACTACTTATAAATAAATGCCACCTTTGGCTTCTTTCTGCATTTTCAACATATTGTACATGCTTAACGGACACAATGCCGTGAAGGCGGTGGTCCAGTTTGACATTTTGTAGCGATGGAAAGATCAAACATAATATTAAACACAAGAAAATTTGTTCTATACCTAGGTCACTTCCCGGTCCTTTACTCTCCTGTGCCGTCGTCTTGTTAGGTCAGGTTTTCATGTACGCGATAGCCGCATGTTTTGTGTATAATTTCTCTCAGTAACCAATTTCTATAATTTTAACACGTGTTTTAATTGGTTATTGGACCAAATTGAAAGCAAAACCGGCGGCTATCACGTGCATGAAAATCCGGTCTTAGTCTCATTGTTTAAAAGTAACCATGGCCGTGAAATGGAAGGGTGTTGTGGGCTCAGCCCCCCGCTAAAAAATCTAAGTCTAATTTCTTATGAAGGCAGAATAATTTTGAAGCTCTGCAAGTCATTTGTGTAATGTGGCTGTTTTCTGACAAAACAAATTCTGAATTCATGATATGTTTGATTTTTACTTGTTATGAAATTAAGAAACATCCTTAGTCAATACTGTCAGAAGGAGAATATGACGACACAGAAAGCCGGAGACATTATTAGCTGCACAGTTACTGTTCCTGTTAAAGAGCAGAAAAATTTGAATGCTGTGATACTGCATTTCACAAGATTTATAGAAGACAATGGCATTTCTCTTCAGCCTACTAGAATATCACGAGAAAGAAAACAAAACGACCAACTCTACCCTATCTGATGTTTGTATTACAGCTATTGCAATCGAATTAAAAAATGATAATCATGCATATAGTTAAGAACACTTAAGAATTACTATTTTCCTCTGCGTAATGGACATAGTGAAAAAAAATTCTAAAACACAATTTGAAAACTTTTAATTCACAAAAAGTGTTAATAATTTTTGCAATCTTTTGTTTGAAGGGAGTACTTAATTTCTTGTTCAATACTTGGGTCTTTTTGTGTGTGTGTGTGTGGGGGGGGGGGTGATTTACCTTTATTTCAACCCGAAATAATAGTTGCAACGGCAATTATTGTGGAATCAAAATCACAACACTGCAGTGTTAATATCTGCGAACATCTATTAACGAAGATATAATGCTAAATCTGTAGAAACTTATTTAAATTGCCTCTTTAGTCCCGTCAGCTCGGCGAGCTGGAAAATCAGTTTTTCTGCGATGGGTAATATTGAAATTTGACTATGCTCGCAGTTGGGACAAAAGTGGTTTTCTTCGCTCTCTTTACTATGTATGCATAGAAATTAGCTTGCCCATAACATCTCTTCTGAGGAAGTTCTGAATAAATTTGCGATAGCCAAATCAAGAAAAAAATAAAAACATTTTAAAGACATTCTTTTCTTAAACAATTCGTACAAAAAGTAAACATAATTTTATTTATGCATAATTTAAAAGAAAATCATGGGGCGCGCTTTCATAAACAATCACTTCGTAATTTTTTTAATTAGCGCGCCTCATGCTTTATCTTTTAGTCATGCATAAAGAAAATTATTATTATTATTATTATTATTATTATTATTATTATTATTTTACTTATTGTACGAATTGTTTAAGAAAAAATATATCTTTAACAAGTTTTTAAAATTATTTCTTTTTCGAGTTATTTCGTTGTTCGGATACTTTTTCTCAATCTAATGGTTTGGGACCCAATTTGTAAAGCGTTCTGCAACCAGTCAAAACGCAAGATAATTGCAAGCTAGAATTTATTTTAGGGTAAAGAAGTTCTTGTTAAAAAAATAACATATGCTTTTAAAATATATGAAAGTAACAATGGAATATTGTATTGTCGCCCGACGTATATCGCTGTGCAATATTTCATTATTGTACGACGTCGGGAAATGAGTTAAATGAACGTTGCAACATTTGGGGACACCACGAACTATTGGAACAAAACATAGGGTAGGGTTATGTTATTTGGGATCATTTCAAAATATTTCATATTTATAAAGTTACTGTGCGGAAAAATTTTGATAGTACTATTTTGGTATATTACAACAAAACAATATTACTGAAGTAATATGAAAGAATACAATTTACAGTAACACAGAAAATAAATATTAAAATATCTTATAAAAGTGCAACTTGACACAAAATGTCCTTCAAGCATTTGCCACAAATGCATTGTATTTTCTCCTTGCCCCAACACAAACTTCATGATAATAGCAGTTGAACGTTTGACATCTAATCCAGTCACTTTTGTGATTGAGTTTTCATCAAAACAGATTACGAAGCGAAATATACATCATTATTTCCCGTTAATCTATTTGCTTCTTTATTTTCCGATTTAGAACAAAATGTTCTAATAGCGGGACGGGAGGAACAATGTGGACACGTTTACGCAGAGACCTTCGTTATGACAGCGTAGTCATGTCTCATTAATAACTAAATCCCCGTCCCACCAAAACACGAGTATTGATATGTGGTTTCGTTTCAGAACAAACAACTTTTGTGAGAGGGTGGAGAAAGGAAACATGTTCCTTCATGTGGTTTAGAAATCATAAGGCCTTATTTTCAACTTGGACATTTAACTACGCACTTTTAAAGCCTACAGATTAGTAGTCACGTGTATTTTAATAAGCAATAAGGCATAAAAACAGCAAACTAAGCTGGCACATTTGAATGTCTATGTGACATGAACTTAATGATACAAAGGCAGCAAAGTTTTACTTTGTCATTTGGTTACAGTATATAGCTTAAGCTAATGACACGATGCAGCGCAGAACTGCACTGTTCATTTCTTGCACAGTGCTTTTCAAATGTCAAAATGAATTCTTCGTGAACAAAGGGTTACAGGCAGACAAACATGATGCCTACTAAAAGAAAGAAAATATCTTGAAAACCTGAATCCAGAAGGCCAGCATCTGGAGGGTAACTTTAATTAAAAGAAAATAGCAAAACATTTATTAAAATTTCTTCTTCACAATCCACTACCAAAATGATGTAATAACTCTTTCCGATGAATCTCCGCGTTGTGTGGTGTGCAAGGATAAATCAGCAGAACTTATGATTCATTAAAAGTTTGATTGAGTCATCGCTTGTGCTTAGTATCTTCCTTATTACACCAATAACAATACAACAAAGTAATACTTTTTACGCGCATTACAAGTACCAATCTCTTACTTCATGAACCAAACACAAACAAAAGTACCAAGCGGGCTTAAAACAATCGCTAGAGTTGAATTTGCATTTATTCCTACTAGATCTATTCTCACTAGATTAAGATTGCCTTTTGCTATCTTTGGTTCAGATCAGGATGGGGTAGGTAGAGTATAGGGAATGTATGGACCAGGGCATTACATAAGGTACCATAGGTCTTCGCCTGGTGGAACTGAGGAAAACTTCAGTCAGGATATTCGGCCGTGGGTTCGAACCCATGTACCTACACACTGAAAATCCGAACTACCACTTAGACTACGGAGGCTGGGTCAGTTTATATAGTGTGTTGGCTTCGCATTCGGGAAATCCTGAGTTCGACCCAACTGGCATTCCACCCTGACAGGTTTTCCCTCACTAGGCATGGTACTTTCAACTTAGACTTTGAATAACTCCTTGGAAAAGGTACAGTAGTTTGATATCTATATATAAAACTTTCGATTCCGACAATAGATTAGTAGATTGCTCCAGCCAACTTATTAAATTTATTAAGTATGAAATTTCCTGTGTGAAGTTCATCCACGTGACGTAAGACAGCCTAGCGACGTAATATTCTTTTTCAAATACTCTCGGTCAAAATAGGCTGTACTTTACGGTCAAACAGATATCCAAGCAAGTAGCTAACCTAACATACAACTTAACCACCTACAGCTAAAAGCTTGTTGAAGGTTACTGTATCATAATGCCCTCAACCGAAAACAAAAAATAAGATCATTTTTTTAATGTTTTGTTTTTTATTTAAACACACACACACACACACACACACACACACACACACACACACACACACACACACACACACACACACACACACACACACACAC